>JASFDG010000447.1:0-18080 GCA_036937095.1 Phaeolepiota aurea
CTAAAGGGTCGCTTTATCTTGCGGGGGTATTGTGTATTGTCGTATCCTTGGGGGCGCGAAGGCTGAGCGCCAGGAGACGATGTGTCTTGCACATGTAAGTAACGTGATTCATATCTTACGCACCTCTTAACACTATAAGCCCCGTGCAACTTAGTCGCCTAGAGCGAGAACGCATCCTTCGGGAACAGCAAGACGAGGAAATCGAAGCAAGCATCCGTCGCAGTGAGCTATCAAATCTTGGGTTTTGCGCAGGCTGTTAATTGTATGCATTACAGGAACTAGAAGAACCAGATGAGGAAGACGCGCAATTTGCGATGTTGCTGAGGGCGAGCAAATGGAAAACATCTGTTCAACATGATTCCTCACCATCACTTCGTGTCACCAAGATTGTCGATGCATCCAATGATGTTGAGCTTGAGCGGGGGCTCTTAAGCAATGGCGGGCAATCGCCCTCATTCAGGTGAGTAGCACGGTGCTAAGCAATTTATGGTCTGACCTCATTTTCCCCAGAGCGCAAACGAGGGGCTTGTCAAGGACCCACAAGTTCCAAAACAATAAAACACAGAGAACCCATAACGGGTACACCCCACCACATGAGAGTGACACTGACGTGCTGAGTGCTGCCCTGGAACGTGAGCACTGAGCAGGGCTCGCTTGTGTATTAGGAAACTTTTCTTTCTTGTGGAAGCATTCGTGGAGTAGAGGAGGAAAGCAATGTGGTATACTAGCCTTTTGTTAACAGCAACCATACGGTACCCAATGTTAAGATATACATGAGCACATGTAGCAGCTGTGGGCAAGCTACATGCATGCATTAATTATGGACTCTAATCCCTGTTCCTAACCATGTGATACCTACCTTGTAGCCCTGTCCCCAAACATATAAGGGAGCTAATGCCATCCAGGGATCCTATGATCACGAGATATGTGCGGAAACTATGTGTGCGAGCTTCCTTCACTCTACTCTTCAGAACAAGGATTTCATCTTTGACTCAACCACGAACGTCAAAAAATTGAGTTGGATACAAGTGTTTCTGAGTGCATGGATCGGCGAGGGGCAGCGGCGCGACCGCGCACCAACAATCAACCAGGATCGCGGACCAACCCTTCCAAAAAGTCGTTGGTGTAAGCCGCTCGGATAAGCCCTGCAATTTGATAATCTGGGCATGTAGCACTGCTAGCTTCCTCAAGTTGATTCGGAAAGTTGAAGTGGCGATGAGAAACATCTAGATATCCTTGGTCAGAGGTAGATCCCGCCAGTCGAGATGGTATTCATTGGCATTGATTGAACATACCCCTGACTGCTTTAACGCCGCCAGCTGATATGGCTATTTCGCGTATTGAGACAAAACTCATTCGCATTTTGAAGACTCAATCTTAGTCAATGCTGCAGCCGAAGAGTTGTCATACGATATTAGCACCCTGGTAAACCAGATCGCACCCTTCATCGATAAGTTTCGCCAGTCGCTTCGCTGCCTCGCCATATATGTGGCTGTGGACCTCTGCACATTCTTTGTAGCAGTGGGGCCGTTTCCTCAGGACTCTGGACATATGCATGGATTTTAATAAACAGTACCCTTCCAACCCCTCCACTCTGGTGCGCCACATATCACAGGATCTAAGTACGCTATTCCACGTCAGACTTGATGCCACTACCATCGGCCACCATCTCCAAACCAAGGAACTGACGCGGAAGGGTTAGGAGCCTGCTCCTTTCTGATCCAAACCCGTTATCAAATCTCGACTCCCTCGGTCTCTGCTGTAAACCGATCAATCAATGACAGTACTCCTACTGTCGCGTTCGGCTGGTACTCTTGTAATTGTTCATCAATACCTATCGGAGGAAATAACTGCCCTCTTCTCTCGGTGGCCAACGGTAATGAAGTACCTGCAAGATGAAGTACAAAGGGTAAGCGCTGACGTCATCCGCATCCTGGGCAATTGCCAGGGCTAGATATCCTAAGGCTCGTTTACAATGACATCGAGGTTAGTCCAGTTATCCATGTTCATTTGGTTAGCCATTGATTATGGTTCCTTGCTAGCCTGACCCTTTCTTTGAGGGCTGACTATCAGCCCTATATTTTCCGATTTGGTCCTTCCTCGATTTAGAAATTTATGAGCACAGTTTCTGTGAGGACACATCTATTCATACACATTCTCGTCATCGGGGACCCATTTGATGCGGGTGCATTCACTACCTTAAAGGGCACGAACTGAATTCGACGGATCTCGTTTCTGCTCACGGAACATTTATGCCTCGTATTCGACAGGTGTGGCAGCGAGTGCATCCGTAAGCTCCTTCATTTTCCAAGGGCCTTGCTTCGCACTCGCCTTATGATCCTGCACAACCCCCATTTCGCCTTTCAGGTTCTCATAGAAGTCGGGAGTCATGCCAGCTTTCTCCCGATCTTCAATATTGAATGGACCCTTGACATCCCCTCTCCAACCTCTTCTGACCTCGTCCCTGAACGCCACCACAGGTTCAACGCCACCCTCTTGATTACATATCCAAGTAAACCACCGATGCCCTGCCGTTACATGGGTGACTTCATCGGCATGAATGATTTCCATAACCTTCACCGTTTCCAAATCTCCGGCTTTTCTAAAGCGTTCAATGGTTCCAGGGTTCACATCAAGTCCTCTCGCTTCATGGACCAAATGGATAATGGCGAGTCGCGACCGTAATGAATGGGAAGTTACGGTCGCGGATTCCCATAATGAAGCATGGACTGGCATGCTTCCATATGGAGTCGAGGGGGACAAGGCCTCCAGCCTTGACGTCAGCAACGTGCTGAGGACATTTGGTTAGATATATGAATGCATTTTTCTACACGAAAAGGCGCACAAATGTTTTGATTCATCCAAAGCCATTTTCGAGAAGTCGGAAAAAAAAGATGGAGGCAGGTTTGGATGCCCCGGTCCAAAGCGTGCCATTATGTCCCATCTATCTGGTGTCACATTTCATGCTGTATCCTGTAGAAAGTTACCCACGCGAGGTCAATGCTAGTTCCAACTAGTTAAAATGGGTTCGATGGCATCCAAGTGACAATTCCACTCACGCCCACTGCTCAATATTTGCTAGCGCATGTAGCATAACAGCACGGTTTTTTCGGTTTTTGACTTTGCCGGGGTCAACTGTGTTTCGTGAGAAGGAGTCTTCGCGAGGTGGAATATCTGGAGGAGATGGGGCATTCTGTGACTTGTTTCCAATGGACGCTAGTTTTCCTGTGCGGAATAAGTTCACTGCGTGCCTTGTGCGTTCCACCTAAGGTTATAGATTGGTCTGCGGGCAAAGCAGTCACAAGTTCAGCCCACCTTCAATCTTGGATTAGCGGTATTGAGGATTAATGTAGCCCATTGCATAAGAGTAGGAGGAGCACCACTTGTCGGTACAACAGGATCATCGACAACAGTCACGCTTGGCGACGATTCCTGAGGCGTAAGTGTAGTTGCAGGTGGAGGATCTGCAAACTCTACTCCCACTCATCAGATAATATCCCGAGAGCAACAACGATAATAAACCTTCAGACACGGGTCGCAACTCCACAAGCCGCCAATTTGTTCCACCTTCCGGTACCTCAACGTATACCTTGTCTATTCCATCCGTGGGGTCACTTCTCACATCCACAGTGTAGGTACATGCTTTGAGACCTGTTTCACTTTTTCCTGTGCGTAGATCAAAATCGTATCTACAAAGTCAATCGCAAAGTCGACCCATACACAGCGGATGCATACCTGTGCCAGGGACATACAGCTACTATGCTCGTTTCGCACTCCTCTATTTCTGCATGGGACATGTCTGCTCCAAGATGGGGGCATGTGCCCTCCATAACATAAATTTGCTGGTACATTGCTTTTCGTGTCGATTGCCCATCCTCGTTGTACCCACTTGGCTCGTTAGGAGCTAGCCTGAACAAGATTAAGGAGTGGTATGAAGATTCTTGAGATCGAAGCGTCAAGTAGAAACGGCTGTGCGTAAGGAGCTGCTGAAAAGGTGCTATTCTGGGGTTGAGGTTGAAAAAGCACGTTGCCAGCCAAATATCAGTGATCCGTGTCCTTCATGGGTCATCGGGAAGACGAACAGGATAAATTCCATTGTTTTCTCTTTAGCGACACAAATGTGGATGGCCAGATAACGAGATTCCTTGGTTATGATCTAAGCGGAAGAAGCAAGCGACCACTAATTTAAGCCTATCTTTAAGTTAATTGGATACAACAAACATACACAACACGCAGTCGAAATACAGCAAAGTACAGAGGTGAGGCATTGTTGAAAAACCACAGTTGATCTTGACTATTGAGTGGTATATATCATATATTACAGATATCAATGCAAGGGGATTGCAGTGCCTTGGAACATAGCAAAACCGGGTTGCCCTCCGTGGGGAATGCTCATATGGTGGTATGGGGGAGGCGGCAAGGCCGGAGGGGATGGTGAACCCTCGGGCCAAGAAAATCTGTTCAAACGATGTATAGGCGATCGACGCTTTAATCAATAGTTTTATGAATTACCCACCCTGGCATCATCATATTTTGCCACCAAGCTGGGTTTTTGATAGCTTGCATTGTCGCAAGCATCTCCTCGTCGGAGAATCCATTCCCGGCATAAGTGGCGACCTCGAGGTCAGAGCCGAAGTGAATAGCTCCTGTGCTTGCAGCAAATGTGGCCTCTGGCATGTAGATAGGAGTGTTCATCTTCTCTGAGGGACTTTGGAAGGAGTTATCGTTAAAACTAGGGCTCTGAGCTTGGACGTTTTGGGGAGGGGCGACCGAGAAAGTATTCATCGAGGATGCAGGTGGTTCACCGGCATCTGTTGAGGTTGCATGCTGGGCAGGTGGATGCGGATGAAGACGTCCAGCTGTGGCTCCATCTCGCCGATGACGCGAGAGAAGACCGGCGAGGAAGCGAGCGTATAGCTTCGGTGTGTGTCGGTCATCGATGGCGATTTTGGGAGAGCTCAGGGTCTGAATTAGCCGCCCAATAAGATCAAAGATCGCATTTTCTTGCTCCTTCACCAAGAGTGTGGAGAACTCAGGGCGCAACAACTGGGAAATGATCATTATTCTGGCCAAGGGCGTATTAATGATATAACCTTACCTTGAGGAGGAATGCAGACGCAAAAGATGCGAAAACGAAGTGACCTATTCGGAAATGAGCACTGTTGAGTTTTGCATTGCACCGTGTGATGACGTTACCATCAGGAGCATAGCGCATATAGCCACTGGGCGCTAAGCCTTCAATCATATTTCGGATGACAGATTTTGCCGCCTCAAGACACTGACAACCCAATATCAACGAAAATGAAACCCGTGAAGCCTTTGGTTACTAACCTTGGTGAAAAACACATGGTCCCCGGGCTCTATTCCACGCTGGAAAGCTTGTTGAAAGCCAAATGAAAACATTACGAGGCGTGAATACGCGACTAGGCTTTACGATGGAAATCAGTCGTGAGATCTTTGTGTTTGCGGGGAGAAAGGAAGCTTACAAGGGGAGGAGACTGCAGCGGAAGGCACAACTGGGGTCTATGGGAATATGAGTTACAGATATGGTGAATACCCCCAATGACGCCAGCACTCACTACTAGCATCAGAATCTTCCTCAAACCGCTTGGACCAGTCGTCATGATATCTCGTGAGGTGAGCATCATGGGTCATTGTGATACTGCGGAAGTCAACCTGCTTTACGGGTTGTGAGCACTTGCGAGAGGCTGGGAACTGCACCAGTCGCAGGTACCTTATTCAGTCCACTCGGCGAAGATGGGTCGCTGAAGATCTCATCATGGAACCTCGCAACTATCCGAAGCAGTGCAGAGTATGCACACAGATGCACGTCGTACTGGTGATGGTGAATTAGCCTTCATATAGCACGAGCCGAAGCAGCGGACGAACGTTGAGGTTATATTGCGACTTTTTGTACCAGTCTTTGGCGTTGCGGACAATGCTAGAATATCACGGAAAGTCAAGTCTTAAAATCAACTCATCCAGGAACGGGCTCACAAGTCTTCCTTGATAGTTGACGGTTTGCCAAATTGCGTGGCAGTCGATCGGTCTAAATTGAAACATATCATCCACACACGAGTCCGGTTGAGGATTTCCCTCTCCTGCTTCTCGGTTTGCGGTTTGCTTGTGGACACTTGATGTAGGTTTAGATCAGTTGCGATCCTAAAATAGCGTGAGTAACAACACAGGCACCTCAACCACACTGCACACCTAATAGCAAGACCAGTATACAGCCAACTTCGGTCTTCTTCCCACCGGCGCGCGGGAACAGCGTATATCGACATGAGGATGTAAGCTTGGCATAGTTCGACGGATTTCCAGCCATCGATCAAAGCATTAGCAGCAGAATGCTTCGCAAAGTGCATTGCAATTGGGTAGATTTCCGATTTATCAGTGTAGTAGCGGGAGGAAATTGCGCAGACTGAACGAAGTTCAGTGTTAATTTTACTCCTGAAAACGAATGATAATGGGGTATACTCACTAACTGTAAACAGGAAGGGGCATCGCGCGAATGTCGAGGCTGGGGTGTGCAGGACAGGATCGAGTAAAGAGATAAAAGGCTACAAAAAGTACTTAGTCAATTTCATTTCATTGAATGACAAAAGCGCACATTGACACGGTCATAAAAGCTAGGAGTCTTTGAGATTAAACAGCGGATTTTGATCAACAGTAACATGGACTAACATTTCGAACAACCTTTCCACGTCTTCGGGTGTAACCAAACCATGCACCAGTATCTCAGGTGGGCTGTGTTGCTCGATAAGAGTCGCACGAATGTCAAGGTCTGTTGCAGGACCTAGTGGAGCGGACCTCGTTAGCGGAATGAACCCCGAAAAACTTATTAACGAGGCTCACCTGGCAAGAAATAGGTTGAATTGGCCACGCCCTAGCAATACGATGTCCAACTGGTCGAAGATGGTAAGTAGAAAAATGAAGCTTACCACGTTGTCATCGTTAAGGTCTTCCTCGCTCAAGCCTTCCTTGTGCTCCTTCTTATTCTTGGTCTTATTGTTGCTCAAGCTCAGGTTGGCGATCAAGCCAAGAGGGACGTGGGAGTCAGGGAGCGATGATTGAATGTTCTCGGCCTCTTCAGAGGACACGCCTTGAGTCCCTTCGGCGTCGTCGTCAGGCGCCACAAGGCCGTAATACTGAGCATGAGTGCGATGGTCAGATTCCGCATCTGAGTCATCCTCTTCCATATTGTGGCCACCACGGGTGTCCAGAAAGGCTCGAGGACCACCTTTGTTACCAGCATCGCGTACGCTAGACTGTAGACGGTCTAACCAAGCAAGAACGTCACGGTTATTCTGGTCAGACGGTGACGTCGCCATTCGGTATGATGCGATCGACATTGGGGTAGCAATGTAGGGGTTATGTAACTATTCGGAAACCTTATATCAATGGTCTAAAAGGGTTCGAACGCCATGGAGCATACCTGCTTGAGTAAGGACTCGATGATTGCATCCTTCTGCCTAATTTGCGCAAGCAAATATTCACGTTTACTGATACGATATGGTAAGTCAGACGCCAATGAAGAAAGAGATGTAGCAGGAGACGAGGATCGGGAAGAACCAGATCGATATCCCGCCGCGGGGGAGGACGGGCGAAGAGTTGGCATGGGATATCTGGGTTGGGAAGATTGGGAAGGGTTCCTCCAAAGCGCTTTTTATAGACGAGGGCGGCTCTTTACACCCCCCTCGCCAGGTATGCCCTATGCTTCCGCAGTTGACGGTATCCTTCCAAACCGGGATAGGGGAAAAAAGAATCATGACTGATTCTGAAAAGAAAAAAACATGGCGGAAAAACAAAGGGGGAGAAAGAAGAAATAAGACCTAGACATGGGAGCTTACTTGGGAGCAGTTCTGGGCTTACGGCCTTCAACGATGCATACATGCCCGCCGGCTTTACATCGCTTACATGTGTTGTCATTCTTCGGAAAGTCGCATTTCATCTGTTAGTCAGAATGGGTTTGACAGATGTCCAGGAAAGCATTTTGTGAGGTGTTATTTCGTTTGCCGGATCGGAATAGAGGGCGTGGGCCAAGGGATACGGAGATTCCGGATGGTGGGGACGTGCGGCAATCCAAGCATGAAGATCGGGCGTTGAATCAAGGCGAGTAAGGGTCAGGAGGATAATCGAAGAATCCAAAAAGAAGAACGTAAGGAAAGAATCAGTACATGATAGCAGGTAAAAAAGAAAGACAGAGAAAGGTGACGGGATGTATGTTCAAATAAAAGTCCCGAAGCTCACCTTGAGCTTCTTGCAGTGTGTACAGGCGCCGGGCCTGCTAGAAAACCCGTCACATGAGGGGTAAAGTATCATATGCCACGAGATGTAAAATTGGGACGTGCACGTTTACAGTCGCAATGTTGATCCGGGACCAGCAGGCATGCGAGTGTCATCAGTACGTCAATGAAAGATGAACATAGATAGACACGGGAGCGGGAGGGGGTCGGAAACCCAAAAACACCGGAGGTATGTTTGGTGGCGAGGCGGTGTTTTCAGAACGGGCATAAGCAAGTGCCGATCGGTAAAATTAAACGCGTCATTCAACAGGGTAGGAGCCATAGAAGGGAAGTGAAGTGAGTATGCGAGAAGGTCATAGGGGGTGGTCCATGGATGAAGAGGATATGGATGTCAATGGTAGTTTCATTTGTTGCGTTTATTTTTCCAATGATCAAATTTGTAGCACAGCCACCGACGCCGCACAAGCATCCAAGGCAGTAAAAGCGGCCCAGATTCGTTTTCGAGAATGAGGGAAGAGCACCGCGGATTTCATCACCCCGGAGAAGGTACCGTGGAGGTGTCATGGCAAGTACGGCGGTGGCAAGACCGATAATTTGTAAAGTCGGAGGTCATTGGCGAAAAAGAGAGAATGGATACATGAAATAGGAGGTCTCGTCAGTAACAAATTCGAACAAAGTCAAAGACCTTGAAAATAAGAAGGAAAGGTGGAGGACCGCATTCAAAAAGATTTGGTTCCGCGAAGTTCGCGGACGAGAACTGTCACGTATGACAGTGCATATTTTGGTGCATGAAACGAATAGGGTATGTGAAGAAAACGATACTCACAGTCTGGATCTTCTATCCCGTTTCCCTCCGCTAACGACACCCAAACCTCCCATTCCAACACTGATTCCTCCACCGTAATCATCTTCGTCGCTGTCTGTCTCGCTGGCCCCTTCCCCTCCCCCTCCATATCCACCAGTTCCAACCTGCCAGCCACCATCATCATTCTTTTTGGTCCTTTTACGCTTAACGGATGTTTTCGCGCTTGGTGGTGAGGCAATGGATTTAGAAACAGATGGATTTTGGCTTTTGATGGTATCAACTTGTGGCGGAGGTCGCTTTGTACGTGAGGGGTCGCTAGGTGACGGTCCATCTTGTGTTGCTCTCAGTATCGCGGCGTAGTTTTTGACGGCCCCTTGGGATGTGCTTACGCCAGTGCTAGCCTGATCTCGAGCTGAATATATCGGTTCAGCGGACCACGAGCTGCCAGATGGGGACGAGATGGGCTGGGGAGGTTGAAGATTAGCTCGAGTTGGAGGTGCCAAACGCTCAGTTGTATATGGCATTGTATATTGCTGCTGCGATCGTGACTGAGAGGGTTGTTGTTGTGATTGGGTAATCTGCTGCTGCTGCACAAATTGCTGATGATGAACCCCGCTTTGTTGTTGCTGAAAAACGGGATCTGGTGTTGTCGTAAATGAATGGGTGGTTGATTCTGGAGTGGAGGTATGGTATACTGGGGTGCCATCTGGAGTTGTCACGGCACTTGTGTTCGCAGAAAGTAGCTCGGAGAAGTATGATTGGTATATGTTGCTAGCCTGCTGCTCATGATGATAAGACCGAGGATCGTATTTGATGTTCCCAACGTTGGATTGCGTCACAGTCCCTGCGGCGGAATCTGCATATCCACTCAATGAGCTTGGGGGCGTATATTGTCCTTGAACGAAAGAGTATTCGTTCTGGCGCCCAGCCTGCACGGCTCGATTGTACTCCTGCTGCGACAATTCGTACTCGTTACGCTGATGCTGGTGATGTTGCGGCTGCCGCTGTTGTTGGCTTCCGTACGTGTCTATCCACTGCTGGTATTGCTGTGTGTGGGTATCTTGTTGAAGAGCGGATTCAGATGGATTGTAAAACGTAGACGTAGGGCCAATCATGGAGGACAGTGATGAGGAAGCGTGCTGGGCAGTACTGTCAGACGATGGCGCATTCGCCGGGGGGTAGAACCATGTATTTGTGGGCGACGTCTTATCCGAAACGACAGGTAGCCGTGGCGGAGAAGAATGGTCGCCTTGACCTATAATTACACGATGGTTCGCGGTGAGCTGGGCATCCTATCACGACAAACACGAAAGCCGTTCTAACCTAGTGCGAAGTCAGAGCGTGATCGCAGTCCTTGGAGCAGAGCAGCTGCGTTCTGAGCATTTTGAGGGTTCAGGGAGTTGTTAGTGCCGGGATCATGTCTTCCCGCTGATGGAGGCTGCATGGCCTGTTATTACGATTCGACAAGAAAGAAAGATATAAGCATAAGAGGCAATGGTTTTCCTTCTGTTGTAGTTTCTCACCTACAGGAGGGCAGTGGCAAGTTGGTGTCGGGGATTGAGTGTCGCCGATGGTTGGCGATGGTAGCAAGGGAGAAATGCTATTTTCTCGTCAGGATGTCAACAAGGGACCTATTTAGCAAACCAAGCCTTCTTCTTGTAGGCTGTCGGTTGAAATTCAGGGACAAAAGGGTTCCCCTGTCGTGTATTGTGCGTGTCAGGATTTGATACGTATACGAGCCAACTAGAGATGGCGGTACCTTACCTGAGTCATCTGGTTTATACAATCATTAGTACGAGAATATCAAGAAGACAGACATGGGTCGCTGTCGCTTATCGTTAACATCAGCCAGTAAGGCAAAATCCGGTGTGCAGATTGAAACTCGCCCAATTTGCCACACGTGTTGAAGGCAATTGTCGGAAAATCACCATTGCTTTTAGTACAATGTATTAAACTTGTGCCTTAGACGGAACATCGAGCTTAGTAGATTATGCTCTGTTCAAAGCAAACCTGCACTGCAAGATTGACCCGTTTCTTTAAGTTTGATTATATTCACTCTGACAAACATAATTGACACCGCCTACATCAATCTCACTCCAGCCAACATGCGCTCGAGCACTAAGCATTATTGACGTCTCGGACGCAAGTCCTCTTGAAACACCGCAGTTTCTTCGTACTTAAAACCAGGCGTGATGGATATATAATTGATAATTTTGTTTAGCCGGCGACCAGGGTCTGGAAAAAAAAACGCGAGCCACGTCCGCGATAAGCAAACCCAAGCCGAACTCTGCAGGTTCGAAGAACGAGGAGGGCCGATACAGCGGACCTTGGGGAAGCACCACCAGTGGGTACCTAGAGCTTCGTCCTGCCAAATGGGCTTTACGTAGGCCCTAATATTATTGCGCTTCATTGATGCTGGAAAAAGCGGATCTGTGAGTGACCTCAGAAGCCTGCCTCGGACATCATATAGGGGCCAAATGCTTCGTCGTAGGTACCCTAAGCGTGTACAGAGCGGTTTCTGGTGTGCCCGTGCGGTCCTCATAACCGCTAAAATGGATCCTAGCCTTCAACACGACGCTCCTCGATGCCATGCAGCAGACACCAAAGACACAACCTGGCTGATTGACATATGTACTGGTGGTGAAGGCCGTTCTTGGGGTTGAGGAGCACCCAATCCCCCTCAAGTCAGTAGTAGGGATCTTCTGATCGGGCTTCTTAGAAGCAGTTTCCAGACTATAATAGGAGCCATACATGCCGGAATCCTCGTAAGCTGCGATTTGTCCTCAAAAAGGAATGAAATGGCACCATATCGCTTCTACGCCTTACCATACACAGGGTCCGACCTGAGAGAGAGAACTGTTGATGCACGGTCTCGCGATCCTTATTGACTCAAGACCTTTACAGCCAATCTAGACGTTCCACATTAACTAGAGGCCTAACCGATTGAGGTTTAGAATGGAGGTATGGGCTACCTTGATCATTGAAGACGTCCATGTTATAAGTGCAGACATTTCCAGGCGTAGGATAGGGGAATGAGGGCTCGATGCCGACAATAATGGCGCAGGTCGAGACCACCCCATGATAGGTTCCCAAGGTTCGTATCAAAAGCCGGTGCAGAAGGAACAAAAGAGCAGGACAACCTCTGGCTTTCGCAGAGGAGAGTTTCCCAATTCTGGCCGACCCGTGATGAGAACAAAACGTGTTCCATAAATTATAACATGTCGCCGAGAAAATGATACCAGGCCAAGAGGCAAACCTAACGATCCTGAAAATTAATTCACGAGAAACGCGCATCATGTCAGCCTCATAACAGACGTATGATTAAATCACCTGGAAAAGCTGCAAAAAATTCCGACCTGCTTCTGGTGGGATATGCTTCGGATATAAAGAGGCACACTCTTCCCCAACTTGAACATCCCTTATGATCGCACAATGGCAAATTTGCTTTGTTGTGATCAGAGCTAGTCCTGAAGCTGGGGAATGGGGAGCCGCGGAGCTCCGTGTCACCAAGATATCGAGATGCCCGAGAAAAGTGGCAAGCCAAAGGAGACTTGGCCTGGAAAATTTGCAAAATCTAGGTGTCACGGTGGCTTGGAAGGATTCGTTACATACGAGAGCGTTCGCCGGTCAGTTGGCATCGATTGTGTCAGGAATGGCGATTTTTTCTGACATTCGCGTTCATGTTTCTCACTGTCACCGAAATGATAAGCGCAAGAACACATCTGGCACCTGGCGACACCTCGCATCATAAAAAAAAAAGATTTTATGTAATTCAAAAATTACCCATGGCATCAACTTCAACTTTCAAGCTCAAGGCTCAGCACTCCACGTTCATCTTCTGGCCCATAGTAGGTCTCTATATAAAAGCGCAGGGACGATGATCAGACATGGTAATCTACATTATGGTTATAACGCATGGTGGTCTCAACATCAAAACTACAGCGTGCATATTCTACAACAATAGATAAATCAAATAAACATATCAGGGTCACCACCAACATTCAGCGTTCAGAATCTCCATGGCGTGACCTTTTCGCTTTGCAGTTGGGTGTTGGTTCGTGGGCGTTGCATAATTGGGGCAGGACTGCTCGTCGTTCTTGGTCGCACCGGAATCTTCAATATAGGTCCTCGCACCGTTGAATTTGAGCCATCTTTGACCGCACCATTAGAAGTAGGCTCCGGGTGGCCATAAAACAAAGGATTAAAGGAGAAGCCCGCATATGGCCCTGTATCCAACTTGCGGATCGGCGTAGCGGTAAGCGGGGAACGAGTCGCGGCCGCGTTTGCTACGCGAACGGGGATTGGGAGCGACCTCATTCGTCGATGCCTCGGTAATGATTTCGCTGGACTCTCATCGTGGAGTGAGACACAGGTTAGAGATGACATGTCAGATTGGTCCTCTCCGGCTGACAACGTCTCATCTCCATCTGTTCCGCTGTCCTCTACCACACCCTGATAGGACGTTCCTCGCGGCACTCCCTCCCAAACATCCTCCAGTGATTCAGCCCGTCGCTTGATAGACTCTAGGCTATCGAACAAAGTCTGTTCGAGATCATTGCTGATTCCCTGCTCAACGGACTTTGCATGTTGCGCGAGCCGCAACCGCTCCACCTCTCGGACCAAGTTCCTGCAATCCCTCCTCCAATCCTCGGTCATCTCCTGGATCTCCTTCTCGTGGTCGGCCTTCATCGTCGTGACTGCGTGTTTGCTCTCTGAGACCTCCTCGATGAGGCCTTTCACGAATTCATCGATGAGCCGTTCCTTCCTCACATCCAAAACCATCTGCTTCGCCGCCCGCGTCACTGCAGCTACCCTGGACCGCTTCAGCTTCGCCGCCTCCACCGTCAATCGATTGACCTCCTTCTCTAGTCTCCAGACACAATTGGAGAATAAAAGTCTGTCGCAGAACGATTTGAAGGCCTCAGCCTTCTTGGACGCCCTCTCGGAGGAAAGGGCGCGCTGTAAAGTTTTGATCCGTTTCTGCTGCCGCCATAAGTGGTTCATCATGAGGAGCCGTTCGCAAAACGCCGTGAAGGCTCTACTGCGCGTCCCAACGTGTGTGAGCTCGGTCGAGAATGAATGAGTTTTGGAGACGACTGCAACTTGGAGCTGTGATGCTGGCGAAGAACAATTGTTCCTACGTCGGTTCCCACTTGCCGTCCTTCTTCGCTTTGGCACCAGGAACTCAGTACGCCTCGTTTTCGCCGCAGCAAAACTCCTTTCGAGGGTTTCGAAGTCTGTTGAAATGTCGTTGGCACGTGTGCTCAGGCCTCGCAATCGTTGAGACTGTGAAGGGTGTGGGGTGCCGGAGATAGGTTTCAGAGGAGTTTCTGTGGTCCGCTGTGATAGGCGCAGCGTCACATCGACGGTGAGGAGCAATATGGCTGAAAATAAAAGAACTGATGGAGTTTCTGACATCGATATATCAGCTGGGATTCCTAAGAGTGAAGAGCGGTAATCCATCTTGCTGGGTGAGTGATGGGTTGGTACTCGAGAGCTAGGACCTGCACACTCACATTAAATGAAAAGGCGTTGTGAGCATAGCTCTAGTGAAACAAGGCCCATTTGTCTCATGTAGGCCTCAAGGATATCCATGTGCTGATTATCAGATTTGCATATTCGGACAGATTGTGCGTTGTTTCCTCGTTGCCTGAACATCTGCACCCCGCTATCAACATGCGTTTGGCATGAGGTTGTAACCTACTGACACGAGGTTGTGACGTCATCACCGATTATTGTCTGCTTGTAAACATGATGGATTCCCATCCATAGGAGCCTGACTCGTGACTAGCTTGGATTGCAGGTTGTTAATAACTATAGACAGGGGTGTGAGCGTATCAACACAAACCGAAGAATTATTTGTCCAGAAAATGAAGTTCTTGACGACGCTGCCATAATCCAAGAACATCTTACAACATTAGTGACAACAAGGATGAGCCTTGAGTACTTGAGTAGAGATTCCTCAATCTGAGGAAGCAGGCAAAATTTAATCGACGCGGGCTTGGAGGTGTACCCAGGAATTGAAACCTTGCTCAGTGACACCGGTGACCTTGATCTCGGCGTAACTGGCGACCAACCCAGGAGTGCCAGGACGATGCAAAGCGATCCACACAATTCGTACGCGATACTATGACGGACGGAGGTGAGCGGGGCCTAATGGGGCTTACATCGCCAGAGGGAACACTTGTGAGGACGGTGATGGTGAACACGCGCTTGTTCGAACCGAGAGGGAAAATGTCATGAAAGAAAGCTCGAACCTTGGGACATGTCTCTCGTCGTCCTACATTTCGCATGAAATTGCTCGATATCTTAATGATCGAAGGTGGAATTCTTCTGACTAGGTTGCGAAGAGTATCCGTGTTGACGGTCCTGTTTGAACGTAGATGGGAAGTAAGCGTGGTGCTTTCAGCCCTCTGTGGGTCCCCAACTTACCAGGTACGGTATTGACGTTTAAACATATCTGCCATCTTGTCTGAATACATGCAACAGATCTATATGTCGGCAGCCAGACGTAAAACGTGTGAAGACCCTTGGAACACATAACAACAACAGCCGATCTCAATGCTAAATTGGGAACCCCGAGAAACGTTTCTCTGTAGAGCACGAAGTAACATACGGGATTCCGTCTTGGGCCAGGGGTATCATAGTTACTATGTTCTATGGCTGGCTGTGTTTGGCTCTGCTTCCACTGAGTCCCCTTCGTCCTTATTGTACATGAATTCAGCAACATCGATCCACAAGCTATATGTTGCAGAGGCTCCTGAATATCGATTCCATTGGCGACAAATTATCTATTACTACACGACCGAAACACGAACCCTGGTGACAATGTGTAAAGTATGACCGTGACATGCTTACCAACGTGAGCGATTTCAAAGGATATATACCACATGGCCGCATCATATCTCCCCAAAATACTTCCTGAATATATTACAATGTGTCACCGAGTACTGCGGAGTGACCTTCCTGGAAATTCCCAGATGGAAAAGGAACATTGATCTATTGACGGCATCGACGACGACACGCGGTGTAACGCGCTCAACCGCGCCCGCTGAGGTGTCACCTAGACATATATGTTGTTCACGATTCAGACATCCTGGGTTTCGCCTTCCAGTTTTGGAGACTCTACCGTATTATTTCCCTGGCCTCAGGTAAAGGTCTAGACTGACTACGAATGTCAGATATACGACTGTGAACCGGAAGGTGTTGTAATGGTGATTTAATATACCTTTTGGGGAAGCCATTGAAAGCCAACCTGCGGCCAGTTTAATCCTTATTCGTTCAAACGGGTTGTGCTACTGGGTATATGTGCTCCAACCCAACCTCCGCCTCTCCACTTTTGTTAGAGTGGGTGAGAGAAATTGTTCAGAGAATTTGCTCATCTGATGGTTAGCCCGCGGACTAGTATGCTTCACAGAGCGGACGTCATTATTGCCGAAGAGGCGCTCTCCTACGGCGAGTTTGAAAACCCTTTCGAAGCACCGCCGCGTACGGATAAAGCTATACACCCAGTTTGAAACATCGTTATTCCATCAGTTAGGAATGGCAACAGCAGATGCGATAATTTCGAGCCAGTGACATAAATCAACGCACTGCGCCTCCGTTGCCAGATATAAAGGTCCCAATAGCATTCACCTTGTCCCTATAATTCAAAAGCCATAGTTCACTTATTCTCTGGCATCCACATACCTCAATGGCTCCCACACCAGCAGCAGCAGCCCGTCTCGACCTCAACAATATTCAAGGAGACATCCTGTGAGCAAGACCCTCCATTCTATGGACGTAGGACGAACCTGATTTCATTTTGTCTTCGCCAATTAGGGGCGGTCTCCCCAAGAAGTCTGAAGCTTTCATATTTTTCCAGATCACCAATGTCAAGAAGTTCAGGAATGATTTAAAGCAGGTCGTGCCGCTTGTCAAGACAGTCGCAGGCGTACAAAAGGATCGCCAAGCAATTGACAACCACAAGAAAAGTGGGGGAGGTGGCCTGATCACCATGGTTGGTGTCAACATCGCCTTCTCACACCATGGCTTCGCCCAGGTGAGTATCAGGAGGGTTCTTTGTCGCAGATTCCCCTCAAGCCCGTATGTCACAGATGAAGATCGACGACTCGTCCCTTGGGTCTGGAAACAACGATCCCTTTATTACCGGTCAACTGAAGGATGCAGCGAGCTTGAACGATCCCATAGTCCACACGGCCTCTGGCACACAACCCGATTGGGACCCTATCTTCAAGCAAGAATTGCATGGTGTCATCGTCATCACTGGGGACAGCCGCAACACTATCAATAAGCAAAAGACTCAAATAGACCAAATCTTCAGCGTTGGAAGCAACAACGCATCCATCAAAGAGGTGTCCAACCTAATTGGCGACGTCCGTCCTGGAGATCAAGATGGTCATGAACCGTTGAGTGCTCTTACCTTATCTGCGATTGGTAAACTTATCATTTTTCCCCTAGGTTCGGGTTCTTGGATGGTATATCTAACCCAGTCGTCAAAGGCTTCGATGACCAGGGCATGAATCCCGGCCCTGCGGCGATAGACCCAGGGATCATGCTGGTGGGACACCAGGGCGACCCTCTTCAGAACAAGAGAGCATCATGGGCAGTGGACGGCAGTTTCATGGCGTTCCGCTATCTCTTCCAAATGGTTCCTGAATTCAATCAATTCTTGGACCAGAATGCCGTTCCCGTGAAGGGTATGAGCCATGCCGATAGCGCCCAGCTTCTTGGTGCCAGGATCATGGGTCGCTGGAAGAGTGGTTCGTACAGGTCCCATTTCTATAATAGGAGTGTGCTTGACGCCTCCCACCCCTATAGGAACACCGGTGGACTTGGCTCCTTTGAAGGACGATCTTTCCATCGCTAATGATCCAAAGAGGTGCGCACTCTACCATATCGGAATAATCACCTGTATCCTAAGCGAAGTACAGGGTCAACAACTTCAGTTACAAGGGCGAGCGGAACTCGCAGACACGATGCCCATACGGGGCTCATTTAAGGAAGACCAATCCTCGAGATGACATTTT
>JASFDG010000448.1:0-18041 GCA_036937095.1 Phaeolepiota aurea
CCTTACATTTAGTCCCAATAATTATAGTGATTACATTAAATTATACTAAATTTATTCAATCTGCTTTTTTAGTGATGACGGCGCTCGCCGCCCACCAAGTGGAGATCTCGCCAGACAAGGCAACAGTCTGGCACTCCGTTTAATCGCGTACAGCAACGGGGTCAGTGGCAAGGAAATCCTGTCCGGAATCCGTCGGGGTGGCAATATATATAGCACATCCAAGCACAGGAATCGATAAGGAGGTTTGGGGGCAGTTATCACACCTGTATCGACATTTGATCCATAACCCAAGGCTTGTGGAGACCAAGATCCACCTGTACTGGGCTGCCAGCCACCCGGTATGGTATATGCTAGGTTCGGACTACAATGGAGAGGAATAAGGACACGCCATTTGATGTCACACACATCCTCATACTTGCGATATCGAGACTTAGCTAATTCCAAATTCCTATTTATTTTACACAAAATAAAATAATTAAGGTACAAAAAGCGTATTTACCTATTGACAGCAACCAGGTCAGTCGACTACAATCTTATATCACAGCTTAGTGCTCACCTACAATGACTTTGTCTGGCAATGGTCCCTTCCCTATAGTTTTGCCATTCCCATTACCATAAGAACACGTTCTGATAAAGATCGCATATCTGGTCCAAGTTCGCGATACGGTATCCGGAATTCTTCAAGCAATCTCCTATAAATCGCGAGGCATTCTGTTTGGTTGTAGATATGGCGAACCCCGTCGTCTACAAGCCACTCTGCGACGGGCGTTAGGAGTACAAACACTCCGTGTCGATAGCTTTCGAGAGCCCGAGTGAATTCGTGGTTATCCATGAGAGTGTCTTGTCGACGACGGGCCTCTTTAGCATCGGGTGCGGTCATTATGGCATAAACGATTGGGTCAATTGCTGATCTGTCGCAGAGTTGAACCCTCGAAAAACGCCGTGCCTCTCTCTCTTGTTTCATTTGTTCTTGCATTATGGCTTTTTGCATTTCGAGCATTCCAATAGTGCCTCTACTATAGCCTTCCCTCTTCATAACATGTCGAGCAACCTCTGTCACGTACGCTGGTCGTCGTATGTCTAATTTCTTTGAAAGGGCATTGCATAATGTTGTTTTTCCGGTTGACTAGGATGCATAAAGTTTTCCATTTCAGGACATTAAGGCGGCCACGCACTGAAGGACCGACGATATATATCGTCTTACTATTTTGCACCATCGTGGTTTGCTTGTGGTGCCGCAGAAGAAGGTTTAAGCTCACGGCAAGGTTCTCGGCCGTCAAACGCCATCAGGCGCTCGACCCACACACCCCGCTTCCTTGGTTTCTCCCACTGTGGCTGAAGCCTTTGCTCTAGTTCGAGAGACTATTAATGAAGCCCTATATTCTCCGCGAGAATCCATCGAAAGATGACGAAGAATGGCGATTCCAGATACCCCCAGAGCTCCTCCGCATTCCTCAAAGGGGAGGATCCATTCGTGGCAAGTTGGTCACTTTCAAGCCTTCCGCGATCGCTTTAGATATCGTGCTATTTCCTGCCAATCGCGTTTTAAACGCCGATGACCCCTCCAAGTACATCTTGGCCTCATTTGGTGACCTGCGTTTCCCCGATACAGGCCCTAAAGCTGGCAAAGAATATATTGCTCGACTCATGAAAGCGGGCTTCTTCCTCAATGGTGTGCAATACCGCTTCTACCACCACAGTAACAGTCAATTGGTAATGGTCACAATAGCTTTTATGTTCCTTCCCTAACTCGAATGCTAGCGTGGTCGATCCTGTTTTTTGAGGGAAGCACAGTCCGACGAGGAACTCGATAACCGAATATACAAACTTGGAGACTATGGAAGGATAATGAACATTGCAAAAAGTGAGCCCGGATCCTTTTTGTTTTCTCAGAGCCTCCTACTTATCGTGTCCGAACCAAGGAGCCAAAAGGATTGGGCTTTTGTTTTCAGAAGCGAAGATTGATCTAATCTTGGACCCCATCTACGTAACCGACATTCCAGATATTGAATCTGGAGAGGTGCTCTTCTCTGATGGATGTGGCCTCATTTCATGTCGCCTCGCTGTCCAACTTAGCAAACGCAAAGGCATTATTTTCAGGGGGAAGCGATATACCCCAACAGTCTTCCAGATAAGGTACAATTCTTGTTTAAGATGCAGGTCTTGACATCGCTCACGTCCTATTGAAGGTACCTTGGCTATAAGGGCGTTTTAATGCTACACCCCGATCTTGATAAGGAGAAGAAGCATTTGGCGCAATTTCGGAAAAGCATGAAAAAATTCTCAACGACCGCTGATCAGACATTCTCGGTCGTCAATCACTCCAAGCCATATTCATTTGGTCGCCTAAATAATGATATTGTAGTTCTATTGTCCAGTCTGGGGATAACCAACGAGAAGTTCATCGAAAAGCAGAACACCTACTTCGACTGGATCTCTGGTGCATCAGAAGACTCTGTGAAAGCATTCGATTTCCTTTCTTGCCTTGGTGACCCGAAGACCTATGCATTGGCAGAGAAGGTATTACTTGAAGGCCTTCAGGAGGGGCACCTGCTACAAGACATCCGTAAACTGCAAATGTCAGAAATATCTCGCTTTCGAAGTGATGCTGACAAGTTCAAAACCCGGATGATCATTCACAACTCGCGTCGCCTCTATGGTGTTTGCGATCCCTATCAGGTCCTTCAAGAGGGTGAGGTTCACATCCGGGTCACCACAACCAGGAATGGTCCCGCAACTCCTATTCACGGTGATGTTCTTGTCGTCAGAAATCCTTGTCTCCATCCTGGTACGCTTCTAATTGAGCTCTCTCACACACCCCTAACTCCAGCCGCCAGGTGATTGTTTAAAGCTTCGCGCAGTACACAATGATAAGCTCCGGCATCTAATCGACTGCGTAGTCTTTGCTGCAGTCGCTCGACCAGGCCATCAGGCTGCGCCCTCCATGTCCAGTGGTGGTGACCTCGACGGTGAACCTACTATTTTTGCTTAACAACTGGTTGTTGACCCCTCTCTAGGAGACGAATTTTTCGTGTGCTGGGACAAGGATTTGATTCCCACCCAGGTATTTGAGGTTTGTTCTTTCTACACCTACCGCAACCTGCGCAATATGAATGATCCCCTGGACAGTCCTATGATTACCCTGGAAATAAGGAACGGGTCAGTCTGAAGGTTACCAGACAAGACTTAGCAACCCATTTTGCTTCCTATAATGCGTGAGCACACATCTCTTAAGGTCTATACACGTCAAAGATCCGATGTCTCTGTCAAATTTAAGGTCCGGAGTCGCCAAGGTCTCCGCACTTCATAACAAATGGGCCCGCAGCAGCCCTGATGGTGCCAGGTGTGCGGAATGTCAAGAACTGAATGCCTTGCATTCACAATCGGTCGATGGCGCCAACATCAAAATCCCTGATCGTTTAACAAGGCCACCCGAGCCCTCAGAGCCATTCATCATCGATTTGCTGGCAAACGAAGCCCAGGACTTTTCGCAGAGATTCACCACGTCTGAGCCAGTGCGAGCTGCTCTTGTATCTACCATCTCGGACCCCGATGTTGGCCAGCAACTGGTGTTGCAGCTATTGGAGAGCCAGCAGAACGCAATATCGGAGTATGAGCTTTTCAACCTTGCATATGGCTTGGCCCGAAAGCATAAGTTAAACATGCGCCTTTTCCTTAATCACATCAACATGGCTGCTCTTAATGCTTCCGAAAAGCATGCCATCAGCGCAAGCCTTGACCTATCGCCTGAGGATTACCCCGAAATGTGGAATTCCCTGGTTCGATCCGAAATTCTGACACCACGCGATCTATATCGGCAATCTCTTGGTTCTGCTTTCTCCCTTCAACGACTTTACTCATCTCGCCTCCATGGTCTGGCTCCTTTTTTTGAATATCTGCGCATGGGGACCCAGGAATACACTAGGAAACTGCTGATACTACAAGTAAGTTAACCGGTCTTAAGAGTCTGAATTGGTCTACACTGAATTTTTCCTAGACTGATTCACGATTCTCTGTTGGAATCTTCATGAGGGGCTCGATCCCCTGGGACGAAGATCCGGAAGTCAGCGATAACGTTGTTGTCGTCTCATTTATGCCTTATTCTGGATCAACCCAAGCTACACATCGCCCATGCACGAAGGGATATCGTCTTCACTGTGGCGATGGAATATTTGAGCTTTACAACAAGCAGAGAGGCGATACTTTCATATTTATCAATCGGCCCCCTCGGGCTTTGGGAGCTGAAGTAGCCACCAGCATCGCTCTGCAAAAGATATCCAGCACTGTACAACTTGTTCGTCTCGTAGCTTGTTATTTGAACGGAAACTAACTTCCAGGACAGCAACTCGGCCGAATCAACCGGACGCCCCTTACAGCTATCGAAATACATGTGGTTTCGAACCGCGATCGAGTCGCTCATCAGCTTTTTGATATGTGGTTCGACCAGTACGTTTCTTGGGGGATCTCAAACACCTTTAGAACCTGATTTTTCCTGCATAGCGTACCAACGGAGGAATTCATAAAGCGATTTCAACGCAAGGCCTTGCCATATAGATATAATGACCTCGATGATATTGATTGGATGGACCTAGAAAAGTATCCAGATTGGGTAAAAGAGACCTATCGCCCTACCGCAGCACCTGGTATTAGTGGCCGCCCTCCGAAACACACGGCTGAAACCATGCGAACCCATCTCGCCAACAAAATGATCCCGCAGATCGACCGAATTCTTGAATTTGGCGTGGAATACCATGCAGAGGACGAGCTTTTCCTCATATTCCATCATGTTCTGTCCCAAACACCACTTAATATCGAGTTGGTGGATAAGTGGATTGAGAAATATCCTCCACTGGCCTTCGCTGCGCTCAAAGCCTACCCCCCTGACGATATATGCTTACTAGGCGCCGAGCTTTTCCCTTTGGCTCACACGATTATTCGCAATGTTGTTCGATCGTCCAATGAGTTGAAGATCGCGTCACTCGTGGCCCTGGAAAAAATCTCGAAAAGCATCGCATCCCTCAGCCTCGAACAGTATTTTGATTTGCTGATGTTGGCGGCTCTTTGCGTCCGCTCCCAGCAGATGGCGCAAGAGGTGCTTCTGGTTCTACACGACGCAAGGATGGCTCATTCTGGGGATTCGCCTTTGCTAGCTTATGGCCATAAGCATGCCCTAGGCATTGCTTTTGACCGTGCAGAAGAAGCGGCCGATGAATGTCCTTGTAATGAAGATGGAAAACCTCGGCGGCAGAGGGTAGCTCCGGCGCAAACCAAGTTGACGTTCGTAGAGGATCACCCCAACCAGGTGATGGCTGCTGTGCGCGTCGATGCCCAAACGCCTGTGAGGCTTCATTCGCACGTCCGACTGCAAGCTGCCTCAAAAGCCGAGAACCGTTGGATCGATGCGCCTGTTCTTGATGGCATCGTCGTTCAGGCGACAAAGGGAGAGTTCAAAATCGACTTGCTGCTTCCCGCCCCTCCAGAGATGGAACAGATGGACTGGAACTTATATAATGCAGGAATCATTGGTAGGTCCCTTTCACAATCCACCTTTCCTGTTTTTGAAGATGGCCTTTGTCAATGTAGCAACCTCAAAGGCCATGTTTGATGCCTTGCTGCGATTGCTGGAAGAACGCAGCGAATGTTGTGGATTTTACAGTATGATAACAGGTGATCAAAGCGAAGGCGGAGTCATCCTGGACAGTGACACGAGCGCAACCCCCGCAACTGCAATAGAATCGGACCATTTGAACGAAAGCCAATTGACTGCTGCTAATTCATGGAACGCACCGCTCTCCCTCATCTGGGGACCCCCCGGTCAGTGGCCTCATGGGATTCGGTTGATTGTATGCCTCCGCTCACTGTCGAAGATAGGCACGGGAAAGACTACTGTTGTCGTTCAAATTTTACAGAATATCATCCAAAGCAACACCGACGTGCCAAAGATCTTGATGACTGCATCAACCCACAACGGTCCAGTTTATTTCACTCAGATATATCCTGCCTTTAAATCCTGTTCCTCTATCTAGCTGTCGACAATGTCTTGGAGCGGCTCGTGGCAATCAACGCTGATGGCGCCCTTCTCCCCGAAGAACAAATTCTTCGTGTGGCTACTGATCAATCCAAAGTAAACCCTAAACTACAGCGCTTCACCATCGATGCGAGGGTTGGTGGTGACTTGAACGAAAACAATCGGCTTGTGAAGCAGGCGCAAGACAGAGTTAAGAAAGCCACACTTGTGTTCACTACATGCGCAGGTATTTACTTGCCCATAACGATCACAATGATAGCAGCTAATTAAGAGTATATATCTAGGGGCTGGGCTTGGAATACTGCGGAAAGTTGATTTCGATATTGCCATCATCGATGAAGCGTCTCAGATAACCGAGCCCTGCGCGCTTATCCCGCTAGTGAAAGGAGTCAGAAGCGGCATTATGGTTGGGGACCAGTGCGTTACCCCCCACCAGGTTATACAGCTTTCCAGCTAATACAATATATCTCAGTGTTCAGCTTCGACCAACCGTCAGGCGGATGGCTAAAGCCTTGGAGTTTGATGTCTCCCTTCTCGAACGCTTGTACACACGCTCAGAAACCCCTCTGGGCATGGCCAAGACCATGTTGGACGTTCAATACCGGTCCCCACAGCTTCTCAACGCGTTTCCCTCGACAGAATTCTATGAAGGCCGGTTGAAAACCAGCGAGCGCAATACTGCAGATGTTTTGAACCCATTGAAGGATTCAAAATTCCCCTGGCCCCTCTGTTCAGATGGGAGCGTCAATCCCACAGTACTCATCCAGTGCTCTGCCGAAGAAGATATGGGGGGGATGTCGAAGAGCAATGTCGGACAGGTCGACCTCGTTGCGCATATTGTCCCATTACTGACTACACGATCCGTGCCAGAGGAGCCTGAAGCATCGGACATGAGCATCACAGTGCTCTCACCATACACCAAGCAGATTAGGGAACTCCGGCGTCGTCTGCCAAAAACGATAACCTGCTCCACGGTTGATTCATACCAAGGACGAGAGAGCAACATTGTCATCTTCTCTGCTGTGCGCTGCAATGTTGAAGGAGAGGTTGGGTTCCTGGATGATCCAAGGCGATTGAATGTCATGTGGACCCGTGCTCGGTTGGCGCTCATTATTGTCGGCGACAGGAGGACAATGAGCACCAATGCACTATGGAAACGGGCCTTGGATTCCTGCACCGAAATCGTTATGCCTGATTATACCCCGCCGCCGCCTGCATGATCCTGTCAAAACAATCCTGTGAGATTTCGAGGGACCACCCTATTTCAAGCCATATCCCGAGCCTGTTACTGTGCCATAAATTCAATAGCTCGAACAAGTTGTAGCATGATAGAACTTGACGCTTGAAGCTAAAAACACATGTCTACAATCCTTGCCATTGACTGATCTCTCCTCACTCGTCAAACCCAGCTACAAGCCATTCCAGAATGAGCGGCGTCAGCTCGCCTAGCTTCGATTCGTTCGTTATGAAATCCGCATATGGGTCATTATGAATCCCATTCGCTTGGATAGCGATTTTGACATCAGGATGGTGCTTGGAAAACACCTTTTCGAACGCGACGATATCGCGCACCAGGCACTCTGCATCACCAGCAGTGATCAGCACCCGGCTGACAAGAGCATCTACACCCTGGAACCAGTCCTCTGGCGCGCTGATGGCCTCGACGTATGGGACCTGGTCCCGCGGCACGTCTGCCAGCACGGCGGAGCCCCAACTGTTGAGAGCCGAGGCCGAAAGAAAATCTGTTCTATCGCCCTCCGCAAAGTGCCCATTCTTATCGGTAAGCGCTACCCAAGGGGACATGAGGTAAGCGCCACGAATCGGGGCCGAAAGCGCCAGTGGTGGGACACCGTCGAGGGGGTGAAGCAGATGCGACAAGAGCTGGAGGATGAGCCCGGCGCCCGCGGAGTCTCCGACTATCTGGACGTTCTGGGGCTGAACTCCAGAGTCGATCAGGTGGCGCAGCGCGTGAACGGCTTCCTTGAGCTGTGTTGGGAAGACGGCGGTTGGAATTAGAGCTAAGACAACTGTTCGTTAGTGAAACTGCGCGTACAGATTGGCATTAAATTTACTGTAGTTCAGGATGGCCACTCCCACTTCTTTTCCCTTCTGGTGGTGCTTCCCTTGGATGTACTTCCAGAATGACGCAGCAGAATCCTGCATACAAAACAGATATGCGCCTCCTACACTCAACCCTCGTCAGCGGTATGATACGGCGGAGATAGAAGACAAGGTACCATGGAAATAGAGTATCACACGCTCTGTCTTCTTAGGCCCAAGCCAAAGTAGCCTTGTCCCACCACCGATCTCTTCAATCGAGGGCGATCCGTTGGTTTTCTTCAACCAGGCCTTATATACATCGCCCGTGGTCCCCAGCAGCATCTGCAGCTGCCTTATGTTCATATTCTGGACGATATGTTGCGCAGCACGATCAGCGATTATGCGCTTCCAGCTCCTGGACCGGTTATGCGCAGCAAGCCAACCAGTCAGCGCAGCCCATATAAGCAATGCGGCTTGTAACACACTCTATCAGTATCTATCAAATGCACAGGAACGGATGTGGCGCCCACGTAGTGGAAGTAATGTGATGAGAATCGCGAACTTCTCAAGAGACGACGGCTGTCCGAACGCCTGCCCCCTCATGGTCTTGACAGCAACTGACATTTTAGAGAGCAACAAAGAGGTAAAAGGCAAGTAGAGATCGCAAACCGCACTTGTGGGAGTGGGGCATGATCGGGGAATTCTCCCCCTTTATAGCGCCTGAAAATCAATCAGTTGGATTCTGCTTCTCGTGTGAAATGGCTCACATCAGGGGTTCATATGACCGTTGGCGAGCGACTTCGCACCTTCGCCGTACGTTCAAGTTGTCCAGGGCCTGGGGAGCCTCTACCTGGTATGTAGGCATGAGACCCATGTTGTACAGGTGTGGGAGCCAGGCCACAATGCCAGCGGGGACGACGGTGGGTCACCCAAATCGGGCCTTGCTAGGGTCAGTGTTGTGTATGTAGGATATAACAAAATATAACATGAGGGACATAAAGAGGTAGAATAGCGAGGGCAGCACAGACACGGCGTGCTGATGTAGGTAGCAGGATGGAGTGTTAAAGGAGGTCACGTGGCGCATGTTCGAAGAACTCGCTTCTACCTAGCCAGACGAAACTGCCACTTGTTATTCAAATCAGCTATCTGCTAAGTTGCCCAACCCTTCATCCCGCGGCGTTGACGATTGTGCCTTCATCGGCTTAATAAAGACACTAGGCAAAGTTTAGAGTCCTGTGTCCTGGAATGATTTCAAGGAAATCCCTCAAACGAACAAGGAATCGCTTTCATTATATCTAAATGAATTGAAACTATAACATGATTAGTAAATGAGATGAGGATAAAGAACGTGTCACAATTACGGACTCAACATGAAGTGATCCCGAAGAGGAATCCACAGACCAGAGGTCCTACGATACCTGAATCCGGGAAACATCAGATGCCAAAAAAGAACCCAAACCCAACCCTAACACACATCACCCCATATCCACATCGCCCCCCTGCCGCGCCACCTGCTTGCGCTCCCGAATTTTGCCCGCCCGCGCCGCCGCATCCAGCACAAGCTCGCCCTCGCGCCGCCACTCCCTCTTCTCAAACGCATCCCACTCCTCCCGCGCGTCGACCCACCGCTCCTGCACGTCCCTAATATCGCTCGCGGGGCCCTTCAGCGGGCCCGCGGCCGAGGAGAAGAGCGCGTATGTGTTCGGCCGGACTGCAGGGGGAGCGCCTGTGTCGTCGACTGTTCCTGGTGGGGCGTTGGATTCTGGGGGAGGCACGAAGATATAACCTGTCGCTCGGTCGATGGCTCGGGTGAGGTTGAGCATGGAGTTCTTGTCCTGAAATACGGCGTGAGCAGATCACGTTGTCAAGGGGAGTATCAAGGACTGACCTCGACTGCTAATGTCTCGAACCCGACCAGACTAAAATCTTCGATGAGAGATATCATTGCGATGTTGAGGGCAGTAAAGCGGGGCGGGAGTGATGATGATAGTGAGTTTTCGAGGTGTGAGAGATCCTGCACCTCGGTGTAAAAGTCGAGATTGAAGTCTGTACTCCATGAGACCAACTCGCATTTTTTTTATAAAAAAAAAAGAGACCGAAAGCACGCACCCAAATCCCCATATTGCGCCAGCAAATCGATTTTGGACAGAACATTGACATGAGGGAGCTCAAGATGGAGCATCGCGCGCAGAGACAAGAGCAGGACTGATACGTATTTCGAAGCATCCGTGATATAATGTGCATCACACAGATGCACCGCAGCGAGCTAACCCAATCATTAATCCCACCCATAACCGTATCACAAGAACGCGTTAGGGCGCACCCGGAATCCACCCTTGGACAGCCTCTCTATAATGTGCTTGACGCTATCGTGGTTCGTGCTGAGCTCGACCTGGCCCGGGAGGTCAAACAGCACATAAGCATCCGGGCCCAGCGCCCTCAACCGCTCCTCCAGCCAATCGAAGTTCGCCTCAAGATACTCCATGCAGTAGAGCATGCCGCCATTTGGGCCCAGACCATGCTCCTCCATCACATCGTTCAGCGTAATCACGGACGCGATGTCAATCGCACACGGATAGGGTATGGTATCATTCGCCGGGTCGAGGTTCACAACTGAGATTGGACGGTTCAGTGCGGTGAATAGTTGGTATTTCCCATAGCAATAGGTCGATTTGCCACTTCCTGGAGAGCCACAGACGATTTCGCCGAATGGCATGGTGGACTCGAATGCAACGAAGGGATTGGTTTGTCAGTCGCCCGTGTGATCTGTTGTACGGTATTTGGCTGTATGGGTGCTGGTGATTATGTTCCGTATCTAATGGACCTTGTAATATGCGCCACTGGCAATGTATGAATGTATTACTTCAGAACTCCAGGATCAACTCGCCAACATTCAATCTCCCTGTAAGCTGTACAAATGCACAATGTAAGCTTACGTAATACATTCATGATTGTTGATCATCGAATGATTGTTTCTTCGTCCTGCCGTTTCCCTGCCACTCAGTCCCGAAGAGCATGGGTTTTGTATAAAGGCACTGCACTGTCGCCATCCACATCCCCCTTCTTCCCCTTCTACCACTATCTTGAACGAACCGGATTTGTTCAGTCACTCGTGTTTCTCTTCTAGTCTCCTTGATCTTCATTCATTCGTGTTCAAGTTCACTCGAACGACAAGCTTGTACTTTTCGGGACATTTGGCTTTTGAGAAGCTCCCCTTTGCTTCTGCGACTTTAGACCTCAAGTGACGATGGTGAAACTGACGATCCTCGCTGGCGGCTTCTCGAATTTCATCGCGACCTACGTGTTCGACACGGGCCTCAACACCCTAACCCTCACAGGACAGTCTCCTTCCGGTACGAACCCCTCATGGATCGCCTCGCATCCTCTTAACGCTAGCATCATCTAGTGGGTGTGATCACGAACCTCATTACACACGTTTTTTTGACTCACTGTATTGCGGGTAGCGCCGTCAACGAGATCAGCCCCGTTGGCGCACTCCAATCCTTCCACATCAACGCCAACGACACGCTCTCACTCGTCGACCAAGTCACGACCAACGGAGACGGACCCACGTTCACGAACGTGCTCTCCACAGGCGAAGTGACCGCGATGAACGTACATGCACCCTTTTGCTCTTTATCCCGTATCACAGTTCTCATTTCCTCGTACCGATGTTATGATAGTTTGGCTCCCCGAATTGCTCTCTCGTCGCGACAGACCCAGCGGACCCGGCTACATTCCGGACTGATTCGCCAGCAGTCGTGTTCCCGACGCCGGACTCGCAGGCGCACATGTCGCTTGAGTATAAGGATGAAGTCCTCGTGTCTGATTTCGTAAGTCGCACATCGCCCTTTTGTCCCCACCACGACAGGACACTACACAATTAGGCCTGACATTATCGTTATTTTAATAGGGCGCCGCAAAAATATGGCGCCTCGGGCGCGATGGCGGTGGACCGGGGCACTTCAAAATCCAGGGCCAGATCGACTTTGAACCCGGCACCCAGCCTCGCCACATTGCCGCCCTCGGTACGTATTTTACCATCCCCAATCTCCCTCACAGAAGAGTAACCACCTTGATAAGACGATATCCTACTCACCGTGCACGAAGGCCCCTCCACGCTAACCGCCCAACGCATCCCGTCGGCCCCGAACGGCACCACCAACGCCCTCATCGCGAACATCTCCACTATCCCAGCGGACAGGCCACGCGATGGCAGCTTCTTCGCAGCGGAGATCCTCATCTCAGAGCGCACGGAGCAGTTCCCAGATCCTCTAATCTACGTGAGCAATAGGAACCTCGGTCCTGGGCTCGACCCTAGAGGAGACACCATCGCGATCTTCGAATACGCCGCACGCAACAGCAGCGGGTGTGTGGGTGGTTGCGCTACTTACAGCGGCTCGAGGCGGCGCATGCTCGCTGCGCGCGCTGGCACTGGCGCTGGCGGTGAAGGCGAGCTGAGGCTCATCGCGCAGGTGTTCACTGGGCTGCAGCAGATCCGCAGCATGGCGCTCGGCCGCTCCCGTGACGGCGGCGACGCGTTCATTGTCGCGGGCGCGAACGCGCAGGGCGGCGTCGCGGTGTTCCAGCGCACGGATGCGGGGCGGAATTTGACGCTCGTGGCGCGGAACGTGGATATTGCGAACCGGACGAGTTTTGTTTTTGTGTGATTGGATTGGACGGGGTGTGGGGTGTTCTGGTGCTTGTGGGGGGTGAGGTTGGTGAGGTAGTAGCTGGCAGGAGGCCTGTCGCACGACAGACCGAACCTGAGCGCATGATTTAATTTAAGACCAGGAATAAATACCATCACCCGCACGGGTGCATAACGTATACACCCTACGAGGACCAGTGGTGCCATCTGACCAGCAATGACCACCAGTGACCCACTAGTACTGCGGGGACACAACCAGCTGACCAACGCACCCTGTGATCACGAAAAAGTTCCCAGCGGCCGTTCTTATCACTGACCCATGATCACGTTAGCGCTGATCAGACCCGCGGGGTGAGTGGTGGAAGGGTATCAGGTGAGGGGGAGGATTTGTATCAGGTGGGGGAGGAGGGTATATCAGGTGGGGGAGTGAGAGGCATCAGGTGGCCTTCGCCGCACCCTGGCTGGGAGCCTGGAGCTGCCCACACCGCTGTCTTGGGGAAGTCTCGGCGGATAGTTATGCTCACACAGGGAAAGATATAAAAGCCCGCGTGGTTTGGAGCCTGAGGCTGCCTTTTCGTTGCGGGTGCTACGGTTGCGCTCTTTGCCCCTCTTTTTCCTTCCACAGGGCTGAATTGTTGTTGGAATGTTGGTTGGCACTTACTGCTGCTGCTGCTGCTGCTGCTCCCTCCCCGAGTACCTCCCTCCAGCTCCCCTTCTGGCGTCAACTGGTTCTCAAAGTCCATTTCCCCCTCCTGCTCCCCATTCGAACCTCGGTGATCATGCAATGGATCTGATACAGAGATCTAACCGCAAGGTTTTTACATTCCCTGCCTCGTCGCCGCGGCTCACGATGAACATTGAACTTTGATGATCAATGAAATACTATACTGGAAGCCGGCCACTATCACGATGCAATCGAACCTTTGTGCCTCGGGTATTCGGGTACGGATAACATACGGTTATCGACCCCAGGAACGCAGGACCAGGAATGGCCAGCTCCCGACTACTGCCAGCGGTGACCTCGGCCGCGACTCGGAAGGCCCATTATTGTCATCAATTTCTCAACACCCTCGCTGGCAATGCGGATCCACTCGTCCCTCAGATCATCGCCAAGGCTCCTCCGGATATACTATGGATCACTGATTGGGGGTTAAGATGGGGATTGGGACTGGGACGGGGACATGGGGGCGGCGGGTACCCGGTGAGTAATATTCTCGTCCCTCGTTCTTGCATTCCTCTTCCTCGTCGGGCCAAGCGGTGCCAATCGGTTTCAAACCCGATTGGTGCCACGTTTTCCCCCCCCTCCTTCCCCGATCGATACAGCACCCGCCTCCATCGCCATCATGATTACCCCCATCTCGTGCGCAGATTGGATCGCCCTCCACCCCCGCCGCGGGCCAGGCCAAGCCACCACGAACGCACACGCAAACGCCCTTTCTAAACCGCATCCCCCACGGCCGGATCTTCATGTGGCTTGTGGGGATGGCTCTTCTCCACATCGAATTTCGAACATCATGTATGCTCTGATATGTGCTCCCCATCAAGATATATACCAAACGGGGCGAGGCATAACTTGAATAGGATACCGCAGGAAGAGAAGGAAGGAAATGTTCATGTTCGTGTGCTTCCCTGCACTGGCATGTGCTAACCTGAACCTGAGCTGGTGAGTCGATCATCCCCGTCTTTCCTTTACCAAGGTGTCTGCGTTTTTATGCATGTATGTGCGGTCAAGGAAAAGAAAAAAAAGAGGTCGCAAATCGAAGGTAATTCGATTTACGCAAGGCGCACTTTTGTCGATATTTGTAAAATGCACCGGCTCAGAGGTTCTGAATAACCGAGCGCCACAATTCAACTTGAAACTCGCGAGCTGGTCCAGGGCACGGCCGCCGGCCACCAGAGATGGCAAGGGGGGAGGGGAGTAAGGAAGTAAGGAAGCAAGGAAGTATGGTGTGTGTACCCATGGACCATGCATGGGTGGGTGGACGGATGTATACCGGCTATTGGAAAAACACAAACTTGGAATACAGGAAATGGGCTGGACATGGAATGTTGTGGGCCAATACGTGTTTACGCATTCGTGGCGCAACAGGAAGGAAGGGAGGTTATGTTTCAAATCTGCTTTGGATTTTTTGAGTTTGCGTTCATGTGGGCGTGCTATACCCGAGATCTCGAGCAAGCCGGTGACTATACCGGCCTTCCTTCTGTATATGGCTGTGGTGGTCTGTCTTGCAAACAGCGAATAGGAATCAAACCCACCGAGATTATATCTGTTGCGCAGTGGGGGCCAGTGCAGTGACTGACTCGGTTACTTTTGAAAGGAAAAATAAAATAATTCCTCGGCAAATTAATATTGGCGCTCAGTTGCACGGCGGCATGAGCTGGTTCAGGATCATGGGCACGCCACAGCATACTTACGGGATCCGGGACGATTTGGGGCAGAAACGCAAGAAGCATTTGCAAAGGAGGTCGTATGTGTGGGTACCCATATGCATGGAGTAATGGGTGGACGCATACCGGCTATTGAAAGGACCAAAATACTATCATTTCATGACGGCCCCCCCTGAAAAATTCTGGTTCTGTTTCCTTCGAATTTTACCCATTTTCCTCACATTTTTTATCTGCACCTGGATCATGGATCTGGATGACCTTTTGGGGGTCCTAGTATACGACGGGCTAGTCCCCATCTACGCGGCGGGGTTGGAACTTTGACCTTGAGGGGTAATCAGTCTCGAGCGATACATCGCACGGCTACGAAAAGCACGGAGATGGGGAGAGCCCCGGTGTTCGATCTGCGAAGCACTACCAACATCTTCAAGCCAGGAATCGACCTACTCAAGAGTTCAAGTTACTATCCATGGAAAGGAAGGGGCGCACCTTGGGCATGCCGTCTCTGTTCCTGCGGGTCAATTGTTCAGGCGCTTCGCTAGCCGGTCCCTACTTAATACCCCATACACTCGGCACCTGCGTTCTTGCCATCAGGATCAATCTGCAGTTTCGTCCGTCCCATCTTCCTCGAGCTTCCTCTGCACCCGCACCCGCATCAGCATCAACATCAACCACCCGTACCTTCCCCTTTCACTGCATTTCACTAACCTGAGAAGCCTGCACCAATGTCTATCCCAGACGGGAAGCCTCAGCGAAAATGCCGTGACGTGGCGAGGATTACGCCCATCTGCTCTGCATTTCTGGAAGCGCACCCGATTTATAGACTATACCTTGAAATTTTGACGCCATTACTGGTCTACACTCAAGTTAGCGCCTGCTTACCCCGAGCAAGCGCGATCCGGTGCATTGGGTTCAATCAATCACAACATTTCCAATATCCTAGGCCACCCCCCCCCCCCCTAGTTCCTTCCTTCCCCAGCCTTCCACCCAACCCAACCCACACCCACCAATGACCAAATGCAGCGCCGCTACCCCCTGCCGCCGCCCCATCACCACCATCACCCATCATCCATCATCATCATGGCTCACACCATTTCTGATTTTTCTGCTCAAAGAAGTGCGGGACCCGGGACACCCCCCTTTCCTTCGTCCAATCCAACTATGGGCGGTTCGGTTCTGATTCCAGGTGGTTCGCTTGAGGGCCGCCCAAAGGGAAGGGGGAATTCAATATTACAGTGGCGTGTGCATGTGGCTGTCCAGTTTTTGTCTGTTCCTTGAATAATAGGCGTATCCGACATGGGATCAGGGTCGTTGGCTGAGGCGGGGATGGGAGGACGAAAAAAAAACCCCCCGGTTATGTATCGCTATACGGATTCCATTTGAACTGTGTATGCACCTGACTTCAGCTTAGGAACTTGAAGGCCTGCAACGATTAAACATATGCCTGCCTGTGGGTTTGATCCCTCACTGGAAATCATCGAAGGAGGCCAGATCTCAGACTATTTTGGGGACTAACACGTTATACTACTGACAGACGGGGGACATCGACTTCAATGGTTCATGTGGTCTAATTTGAAACCCTCCTCAGTGCATGCCCGAACCGCAAGGGACTGCTGACCCTCTGGGTTTCCACTGAAAAGAAACACACAGTCTGTACCGCATCAATCCCATGTATTAATGACTACTGTAATAGGGCACACAAACTTGAACGGCATGCCAGTATATTTGTCCCAATATTAGGCAGTGCTACACTCGAACCTATTTCATCACGTGCGGGCTCGCAGTATCCCAGTTCTGTCCTTTGCGTTGTTTTCTCGCCCGTGACCGTCAAACAAGTTGTGAAAATATTGGACAGTCCTGGGTGCCGGTAAACGCGTTTTTAATTACCCCTTTATACATCCTTCTCATTGGCGGTTTCTATAGGAAGAACCCAGTGTTTGTGAAATCAATAGAGACTGCAGTTGAAATCTCAACATCTTTTGGATCTGAACGGTCAGTACCTTTTTCTCTATGGAATTCCACCACTTAAAAGTCTTCAAGGCTGTGCCCAATATTCCAAGTGTCTAATGTCACAGGTCAAGGCCTAGATTTTGTGCGTATCACAATATCGAGGCTGAACAAGCGCTCATGTCACATTCAGGTCAGGACGTTTTTGAACCTACTGCCTTCCAGCGAAGCGGATAGCGAGAAAGTCAGATGTTTTGCGGCTGGCTGCCATTCAACAAAAGGGTCTGACCCACACCACAGCCATTGGTGCAGACCACCCTCAGCCATCCAACAGTAGACTTACTCATCTGACACCATCTCTAAGACCTGCATAAATGCCGTGTTGTATTTATCAGTGCGACTTGCCGAGGTTTGCAATCTCATCACGAAATTTTAGGGTGACAGTTACGACATACAAGTCGAAGCAGTTGGTTAGATACATCAGTATCATGCGCCCACACACTTGACGACTCGAAAATATCCTGGCACGACGCGGTCTTGGCTCAAATACCAACACATCATCACCCAATGATCCCTTGGACCCATGCACGTTGGCGAAATGCCGTACGGGTTGGACTGGACACCACATCCTTCACATGTACATAGGCTTTAACTTTTCATCCTGGGGGGACGATCGCATTGACGCTGGCTCAATAAGGTGAAGGGCTACTACTTTCCTCTGGGCACCAAATCCTTTCACATGGGCATAGGCTTCAACTTTTCATCCTGGGGGGATGATCGCATTGACGCTGGCTCAATAAGGTGAAGTGCTCCTACTTTCCTGCCAGTCTGTTGAGCATTTTTTCTTGGCCCTAACTACTCGCTCCCACCCATCGATATGGGCAATGGCCTTAAAAGCCACAAGCGCTTCCAGGAGTTTCCCCAGCTTTTATTCCTACTGTCTTAGCCCTCAGCAATATGAAATATACCGTCGCTGTCCTTGCCGCTATC
>JASFDG010000449.1:2670-18005 GCA_036937095.1 Phaeolepiota aurea
AGCTTCATCATCATACTGCGTTGATCGGCGTTGGTCGTCTATCTGAACTTACCAAGTTCGAAGAAGTAGACACGTGTTTTATCCCCTCGAATGTAGAAGTTCTCATCAAGAAGTCGTCCTGTTTTGAAACGAATCTGCGTGAGATCATACCGGCCGTAGTCGCGGAAAAAAACTAATCCGCCCAGTTTGAGCATCTGAAAGTGATCTTGAACAGTAAGACTCTGAAAATCGTGGCAGACGCGAAAGGCGAGGACTTTCTGGATGTTATTTATTGCACGCGCCCATTCATCAGGATGCAGGGCACTCATAACAAAGACCAAGATGGCGATGTCGATACTTGCTGGCGTAATATCTGGAGGAATACCCTCAGATGTGACATCCCAGACTGATGCTTTGATAGAACCGGTTGTTGGGGCGGTGTAAAGGGGATTTGTCTAGATACCGAAATGGAAGATGCATTAGACGTGAGTGCGCCGCAGGATAAGTCGCATTACTTGGACGAGTTTAACTGCGTGAGAAGAATAGTCGTAGGCCCGCAGAACCAGGCTCGGGTTTTCATTGCAGGATAGCAATGGAAAAACTGAATTTCCGGCGCCTATGCGAGACATGACTTGATTGTTTAAAATGGTAGGATGAACTGACCGCAACCGATCTCGACAATGGCCATGGGGCCAGCCTGTTGTATGTGTTAAGCATTTGAAATATATGGATGCGACTCAGTTACCTCACGTTGTGTTGCCGCAACAAGTTCAGGAAACTCATTATGTAGCCTGGAGTAGTCATTGCTTCACACTGAAAGCGGGGCCAGATAAACTGACCATTTTCGATTTCGGAAGAAGTTTCCTGCATTCATCTTATAGAAGTTTTCCCTTGATTACCTAGTTTATTGTCACAGTTCTTCATAATTGCACAATAAAAGATACCAGTGTTTTGCAGGCTTCTCGTTGTATTTGGCTCGATCCTCTTGCGGTACAGGAGCAAGCCTCTGCTTTGCGAGTGATGCAGTTATTGTTTCTAGTTGATCATCTGGAGGTGGAACATGATCCCATGCGTTCTGACTCCAGACATCAACATCTTCTGTAAGAAATCTATGTTTATATTGAAAATCTTCCGCCTTGATGGTCTACCAAGCGCTACATACCGTGACCCAAACGGGGGTTTTGCGGTGCCGATAGCCTGGACGGAGGATGTAGCCTTCCTGGTAGACTCTCCGACGCTCATGTTGGAAGGGGAAGGAAATCAGGGCTGTTAATTTCTGGCAGTCACAAGCAATAGATTAGTCATCAAAGATTGCGACGGAAGCAAACATTGATATAGTTTGCACCGCCAAATGTTTGGCGGCAATGTTCATGCCGATGTGCACAGAGCATCACTGTCTGGTCAGAACTTACAGATAGTTGCTGGGCGCTGAACAACTTCCCTGCCGATTTGCTCTCAGGACACCATCATTTCTATTCCGATCTGTATCTCTCTAGCTCCATCCTCATCTATACCGAGTCGCGTCAATGGTGTCGACAATTCCAGATAATACAACATCTGAAATTCCTGGAGACGATGCATTGAATAGTCTGTACGAGGACGTATGGAGGGGCTATACGACGCCCTTTGTATCGTTACCCCCACCCCCCCCACCACCTCATCCTATAAATGTTAACCTTGGGGAAGACCAGGGTCTGGGGGGCAAGACCTTGCCTCAAGGCAATTGTGATCGTAAGTTTACTCTGACTATATATTGTTGGTGATCTAATTACGAGGCCCACTAGAAGGACGGGACTTATCGTTCGCGCCAACACCTGTCCGATCTCCAGGGTCTGCCGCTTCTAGGACCGTCAGACCACTGCCTCCTACTCCAAGCCATAGTCATGGACCAACGCCCGCAGCACATTCTATAAGCCCCTTCATTGAGTCTCCATCCCAGTTTCAGTCTACACCAAGCCATTACTTCCCCAACATTCCGCAGCCGAATCAAGGGTGTCCGATTTCGAACAGCACTCCTGGCCCATCAGTAGGCTCGGGAAACGCTGCACCATTCGCGTACCGGGGCAATGAGCTGGGGCTGAGTGGGATTGCGAACGCGAACGACGATGCAGTTGGATCGCGGGACCGTTCGGCATCTCCTGTCCCTGCATACCAACCTAATCCTCATGACAATCCAAGCGCCAATACCACCTTACTTCCGGCACATAACGTTAACAAGTTGTACCAAAACGACACACATTCCCCATATATTCAGACCACCAGTCAGAATGATGCGCGTATACCTCAGCCTTCACAATCAAGGTTATTCCACTCAGACCTGCTACCAGGTTCTCCTGGTGATTCGGTTATTAATGGTGACTATGAATGATACCCTAATAAATGCTAAAATTAAATAACTCTTTAGACACATCTTACTCACTGCTGCGCCCTCCCTCCCTCAATTCAGATCGTCAGCGTTATCACGAAGAACCGAGCGAAATTCGTGCTGGATCTCGGAGTGGTGACAGCATTAATGGGATCAACATCGTCACTGTGCCCGTGAAGCGTGTCAACTCAAGGAGCTCTTACACATCATCTGCAGGTTCTGCTGATTGGTCTCGTCCAAGCCGAAGCGCCCCCGAGCGTCGGTTCACAGAAGATCTACAAGGCATCGTTGACTTCGTCCACGAGGAGCCCTCTCCAATAGAGGAGGTTGGGGATGAAGATGATGAATCCTTTTACGTCAACTTCTCCTTGTTATCCAACCTGGCCGTCATGTTACGCGATAAGGTCCCCCGCGGCACACATGTTAAAGGGAGCATCCCTTATCCACGAGCCTTTACTGGCAGAGACATTGTGGTATGTTGACAACATAACATTTGAGTACAACTCTCTCATTCATTACACCATCGTCAGTCAACTATTCATTCACAAATCCAACGCGAACTCGTCAAAGATCATAATTCAACACCAAATGATCGAAGAGCAGCTCTTCTTGTTGCTCGTAGCCTTCAGAAGCAGCTTTTCTTTTACGAGGTTGAATGGGGTTCTCGGATTTTGCAGGACGGAGTAGAGGATGTTTATATGTTCTTAGACGACCAGGAGAATGGCGGGGACTCTGTCATGGAACGCGAAGAATTGCCAACGGGGGTCGTCACTGTTCTCACGAAATGTTATGTGCCTGGTTGTGGGGATTCTCCTGACTATTGTTATGCATACAGTTGCCCGCGCAGGGTAAGTTCGTTTATTGTTTTTTTAGTCATTAAGGGCAATAAATATACTTTCAGGGCCTTCAACAATTACCAAAATCAGAGGCACCATTGGGGACTACACGAGAAGACTGGTCCAAAACTGTCCCAATTGAGGTTCTGCCCACCTTATCCGTGGGTGAAATCAACCGCCAAACGTTCGTCATGCATCTTTTTGCTAGGCACTTGCCTCAAATAATTTCCCAGCATTATCCACAAGCTCATTAGTAAGGAGGAGCAGTATGTTCGTGACCTCGAGAATGTAGACTCTGTCTTCATCAAGCCACTCCGAAAAGCACAGCCTGCCGTTATTCCATCACACGAACTCGACGAGTTCATTGATGAGGTCTTTGGGAACATACTGGAGTTGCGCGACTGTAACCAACGATTACTCGAGGTAATGTACGTCCGACAACGGGAGCAGGCCCCAGTAATACAAAGGATCGGAGACATATTCCTTGATGCTGCGACTGATTTCCGCCTTCCTTATCCGATCTATATCGGACACTATCCACTGGCCGAAAAGAGATTGCGAGAAGAGATGGAATGCAATCCTAAATTTCGCCTGTTTATTGAGGTAAATATATTGTTTGCCATTCCGCACCTGTAGGACAATGAATCATCGCCATAGGAATGTTCGCGCAGGCAATCCGCTCGTCCTGGAGAAATACCGCGTCTAGATTTACGTCATCTGTTAAACCGGCCAGGCGAACATCTGCAGAAATATCCAGTCCTCTTGGAAGCTATCTTGAATGAGCGAGCTAGTAAAGGCAATCCTGACTCCGACTTCATTCGTGAAGCCATTGACGCTATCAACAATCTTCAAAGTGTGGCCCAGCTGCGGACCTTTCAGTTAGCAATGGGGAAGGGGATAACCTCAAAATGGGAGTGGCATGATCTCTTGTCGCCCGATCTAAGACAGAGCTTTACGAAAGCAGAAGCCAAACGTCAAGCGTAAGTGATATCGTCCCTGTCGATATTAAGAATGCTGATCCTTGAATAGCATTATATTTGAGCTTATCAAAGGTGAAATGGCTTATGTCAAGGATCTTGAGAGTCTAGAAAATGTATGTATTATCTCCACTCAATTTGGTCCTTATGGCTCAAACCCGATGACACTTGTGACACAGATATATATCAGGCCTCTACGCGAGGCGGATGACCCAATTATACCACGCAAGCGGCTAAATCAATTCATCACTGATGTTTTTCATAATTGTCATGAACTATATGGGTACCATCGGAGTCTAATTGACGCCCTGCATGAAATCCAACGAGAGGAGCATCCCAGGGTCCGGAGTATAATAGCTGCAATGTTCCACGCTGTCCTCAATTTCCGAGACGCATATATGGAGTATATCCCCAACTACCCGATAGCGGAGTATAGGATTGATCATGAGATTGCTACGAACCCAGACTTTAAAGTGTTTGTTGAAGTGAGTCATTATGTGCACATACATTACATCTGATAAAGCGTTACTTAATCCAACCCCCTAGCGCTGTGTCCGCCATCCCGACGCGCATCGATTGGACTTGAAGAGTTTCATCAACCGACCAATTCCACGCCTACTCCGCTACGAGCTTCTGCTTAAAGCCATTCTCGACGGCTCACCCCGTGGTCATGAAGATCTATCTTCAATTCCTCAGGTGATAGATCTCATCAAAGGGCTTGGGCGCGAGACAGAGCCTGGCGTTACGTCTTCGAAACAGAAGGTTGAATTGTGGCGATATAATTCAAACATAGTTTTCAAGTCGGGTGAGATAGTCGTTAGTAGAACTTGTATTTTCGCCTTTTGCATTCATACTAATTGGTTCGACCTAGGACATGGATTTGCTCAACGACCACCGGTCATTGATCTACGCAGGAAGATTACTTCGGCAGCCAGAGAGTGGATTAGAGTGGAATGGATGGAGTGAAACCTTTACACTGCTCTTTGATAACTATTGTAAGTCAACTCTTATTCACAACAATACTGACTTGACCTGGTTCAAATAGTGGTCATGACAAAGGCAAGAGAGAAGGATGGAGTGATAAAATACCACGTCAATCGAAGGGTAGGTTGTGATTTATCGGATGACCTCCTGCAATAATTGTGATTTTTCAGCCTATCCCTTTGGACCTCCTGACGCTGGTCAACTTCAGTGATCCTGCCACTCAGCGCAATACTGGCATCTTACGCAAGCGCGGTGAGAGGAATACTAGTGCCGCAGGCATCGATAGGCAATCCGATACTGCAAGCATGGTCTCGGGTCGTATCGCAGACACGGATTCTCGCTCGGTTTATCCCTTCACGATCCATCACACTGGTCGACTTGGAGGACCCTATATCTTGTATGCTGAATCGGCACAAGCAAGGACAGAATGGAAACAGAGACTTGAAGAAGCACTAGGACTACGCAAAGTTGTCCAGGAATCTAACAAAGTCTTCGAAGTGGAAACCCTCAGCTGCGACACCTTCCTTGTGCCAAACATGCCGACAGGTCCATTGTCGCCAGTCTGGCATGAGGGCACTATGTTTACTGGCAGAGTCACTTGTTCAGTACCTTTGAGTGAGTATGTATGTAATTTTGTCGATCCAGATGTCTCATTCGATTACCAGATACCCATGATGGACGTGGCCTTGTAGCAATGGGCTGCGCCGAAGGCGTCTGGATTGGCTTTCGGCACGATTCGCGATGTAAGTCTATCCTCGATCATAATACGCTCCATCTGACCTTTACACGAGCTATGCGGCGCGTGCTTCACTTACGAATGGTCACGCAATGCGCAATGTTGGAAGATTTCGGCATCTTTCTGGTCCTCGCGGATAAAGTATGTGTCCTACCCCCAGGATTAATCAGCTAAAGCTAAAATCCTACAGTCTCTCTTTGCTTATCATATTGAAGCTTTGGTGCCCTCAAATCCACAAAGTGGGGTAACAACACAGACGCCCCAAAAGCTCAATGGATCAAAGGATGTCCAATTTTTCAGTGTTGGGAGCATGCATGGACGCACACTAATTGCCCATATGAAGCGAAGAGGGGTAAATAGATAGATGCAAAAGTCAAGCATGCAACTGACGTCTGAGCAGGTTAACAGCGAATTCCACATCATGGAACCTGTGATCGATAAAATTAAAGAAAGGTCACGAGCGCCCAGTGGTCTTTTGTTAAATCTTCCTTTCCGTACTTCAAAAACTGAGTGGTTCCGAACATACAGAGAGTTCACTCTGCAGGCCGAGGCATATGATCTTGTCTTTTTAAAAGGGAAGATTGCTGTGCTTTGCGCGAAAGGGTTTGAGATTATGGAACTGACTGAGTACGTGTGTTCGGCCTCGGATTCTCTCCGTCAGCTAACCCTCTGGATTTTAGCTCTCACCGGCTTAACATGATCACCATTCCGGCCCGTGAAAACTCGACAATTTCGAAGCGCCTCGACAACTGCCGACCATTAGGCATATTCCGTTCTACGGAACAAGAATTCTTACTTTGCTACGATGGTGCGTGCCCTCATCTACATCGAGTCGACTAACTAACAGATTGAATCAGAGCTCGGCATCTTCGTTGACAAGCATGGAGAACCAAAGCGACAAGCATTTATCGTCGAATGGGAGGGTCATATTGAACGCGCAGCGCTTCATGCACCCTATATTCTCCTATTTTACTCTAGGTTCATCGAGATTCGACACGTCGAAACCGGTCGTCTTGTTCAGATCATTCCGGGAAACGACCTGCGCTGTGTATGGGATGGTCGTGGTGCCGATACAACAATGGGTACACCCATTTCCGATGAGAATATGGTTCAGGAGCCTTGTGTACATGCTGTGACGAGTATGGCAGAACCAACACTACCCAACGGGCGACCGCCGAAAGGATCCATACAACACGTATTCGAACTGATACCAACGGTACCATTGTACCTCCCGGGCTCGCTGTCCTCGCCTTCAAACGGATCCTATTTCCCCCTATCATTATCACCGCCTCGTTCCCCACGACCCTATCGATGAAGAATACTTACTGTACTTAACTTTATACCTCATGATTTCTCTTGGGAGTTCACTTCCATCTCGTACATCCATCTCGTACATTATCCACTTTGGGACAGTCACTTTTGTGCAAGAAGAATATATTCTCTTTCGTATTTTTCCAGAATGCAATTTCCGCAGATATATTGATCTCAAGTATGATAAATCCCTTAGCAACCCTACACCACCAATTCTTATTACACAGGCGGAGGGGGCGGCGGTTGTGCTGGATTTCCAGGAGGCGGGGCGAGTTGTGCTGACGTAGCACCAGCGCCTGGTGCCTGGGAGCCATAATACTGCGCATATTGCTGCTGCTGTTGAACAACCCACTCCTTGAACTGTGCAGAATTGATGTCGTAGCCATAGGAGGCCCTGTTTTGGCCCGTATCAGCAATGCTATCAGGAAAAAGGGAACTGCGAGGATCCGAACCAGTAGGCAGAGTAGGCGTCCATGCTGGCGGCGTCCGTGCCTATTGCTGGAGCACCGGCAGTGTGGCCGGCAACTGCATGGCCACCTTCGGCTGAGGACATTCCACCGGGGGGCGCAGGGGGTTGCTCCACAGGAGGTGGTAGAGGCGCACCAGTAGGCGGGGGAGGTGGAGCATACGCCTGGGGTTCAAAAACGGAACAGTTAGCACTAGTTCAGCATGGACACGATCTATAACTAGATAGCCATCATTCATTCGAGGATGGGACGTGAGTTGTAAGTGGTACTTAGTAGGGTCATAGAGCAGATGGGATGAAAAATACCAGAAACCAGGAGAAGACCTACCGCCATCGTGCTGTATGCATATTGCGCCTGGGCTTGATGGAGCTCCATTTGCTCTTGGTGGATGATGGCTTGCATTTTGGCGTGTTCTGCACGCACGACGAGTAGCAAGTCTTCCGTGAGAACCTTTGCTCGGGCAACTTTGCCATCCTCAGGGCCCCTGAAACAAAATATATTAGTTTGAGACACCTTGAGAGGTTTAGAAGAGAGATGCATACGTGATGTGAATATATAGAGGCTCGTTGCTTTCATGGCCAGTTTCTTGGTCAATGAATCCCGAACCGAGGCCTTTGATCTGGACACGGCATCCAGTCTCTTGTTGAATGTATTTGACAAAGGAGCCCTGAACAAAAAGTTAGATAGATACTGAGGGAGTTAATTCGAGTGGGACGTACCGATGGTCCTACAACTTTGGCCCGCAGGTTGAAGTTCCTGATCGTCTCTAGACCTATAGGCAATTTCTCCTCTGGCCATTTTCGCTGCATACAAAACCGAAGTGAATCGCGTATCCCAATGTATCCACATGAAAGCACACCTTCAACCCAGCCTTCTTGTCTTCTACTAGGGACCCCAAGTCCAGCGACATCAGGTCATTGATTTTATCGATGGCTTTCTGCAGCTGCTCCTCTGTCGCCGCCGTGATATGGAGGTACAAGGGCGGGTCCTTCTCGGTGGCCCGACTACGGTCGGGGTACCACACACCTTTGGTGCTCACAGACGCCCCCGTTTCCTCGTGAATCTATTCAAAGCCGATGAAAGTCAAGAGGGGAGCCCAAGTCAACATACATGATCTTTCCATCATCACACATGAGGACAAAGAAGCAACAAAAGGGGTGATATTGGGCAGAGAAAGAAGGTGGACATCGGGAGGGTGTATATAGTCATGGAAAAAGAGTAGAGGGAAGAGTAGAAGGAACGGGGTAGATACAGTACCTCCTGTTGCGTAGATCCTTTCGTCAGGACATACCTGTTACGCACGTCGTTAATGTCGATGTTGCGCGCAAACGCGGTGTCATTGATGTCCTTCATCCCGCCCAGCGCGCCGCTCGCGAACTGGGCTGCTATCTTGGCGGCGATGGCTGCGGCAGCTGCTGCTGCGTCTGAAGCGCCCTTGCTGTCTTTGACGTTGACGGTACTTGAGGTGGAGGCCGGTTTCGTTGCATCTTCGTCGTTCGAGGCTGGCTGGTCCCATTTGCTTTTCGTTGACATAGCTTGACAATGATAGCCACTGTAAGTTACCTGAGCAACCAACGAAACAGAGCATAATTACATAAGCTATTCTCGTGCTAGTTTACCACTGCTTGTGCAAATGGGTACATGGATGCCCACATTATGACTCGGCTGGAACTCCTCCACTGCCCTCCCGTTCCTTTTCTTGAGGAGTCTTTTCTATAGAATTCTCATATGGGTTCTTCCCATCCTTTTGGAATAGTATTCAGTGTCAGTGCTGTCCAAACAGAATAGGCACCCCCCCGGGCCAGTATACGTGACGCACTTGGCCAGACAACTGTTTCCGCTTCTCATCGCCTGTGTAAACCGACTGGCCATGCTTAACTTTCTCTGGGTCTCTTGTGATCTTGCCCTTTAGAGTCTCTGTTATCCCCAGGATTTTATCCCCCAGCGTCTTAACATCCGTGATTATAAATACTTGGGCCGCCTTTATAGGGGAGCTGCGGGTTTTACTTACGGCGCTGGTGCGATAATTGGGCCCATATCCTACTTTTCCTGCGTGGCGCTGCTCCGGGTATGAGGGATCATCATTGATGCTGGGTGGCATACTGTTTTTGTTCTGTGGCGCATTTTCGGTACGAGCTGGGGTTTGGTCTGAGGTGGTGTTGATAGTCATGATAGTCTTGCCACTATCTTCTCCAACGCTAACCACTTATATAGTGCAGAAAAGAGCCACTGACGAAAGAATGATGCTCCGACTTAGTGCCAAAAATAACGCAAGATGTATATCATGACCCTTACATTGTAAATAGATTTTACACTGGCAAAGCTGGACCTTACAAACCACGACCACGCACGGCAATGGACATTGCACGAGGGGCACCACGGTCGCGGCCTCGAGGGACATACACAACTCCAGCGCGTCCCCGTCCACCAGCCCATCCTAGATTGTCTCCCCGGCCTCCTCGCCCTCGATGTCCTCCTCGTCCTCCTCTATATCCTCCTCGCACTCCAGATCCTGCATCACCTGGCTCCCAGTACCCGTTAGGGTTCTCGCTGGCGCTATCAGAGCCCACCGGGGTTGCTCTGCTTTCGTGATTATTCATCGGTATAGCGCCACGCCCACGCCCACCCCGTGTTGCGGTTGTGCCTCTCGTGTTCGCAGTCCTATTACCAGTTTCTGTCGCTGATGATCCGCTGTTTACCTCATCGCCATCAAGGTCCACGTGAAGGCCATACCCCCCACCTCGATTCATAAACCCGCCCATCTTACCCCCGCGTCCGAACCGGATCGACGGTGGGACCAACGAGAGAGAGTTCAGTCCTTGTGCGAGACTATCCGCATCCTCAGCGCGATGCTCATGTCCCTGATCTTCCCGATCGTCGTGCGGTGCAAACCTGCCGTCGTACTTGTGCTCTTGAGAATAGGCATGTGGGTGTAGGCGTGTCTGCCGCGATCCCATCCGCGGGGTGCGGTTCTGCTCTTCGTTGGATTCATCATCGGAGTCTTCACTTGACTCTTCCCCATCTTCATTGTCATTATCGTCGCCGTTATCGTCGTCATCATCATCATCATCATGATTGCCCCTGCTCGCATCCATATCCACGTCCATTTTTCCAGGCTTAATGGCCTTGCCTCCTGTCGTGCTCTTCCCGGGTTTTGTGCTGTTCTGAGCTTCCCTCGCCTTCCATTCACCTCTGATCATACTTGCGCCATCACCCCATTTACTCAGCAGGCCACCGATGCCCTTGTTCGTCACAGCGAAGAAATACGCTTTTGGATATGCGTGTGCACTTATCAAATGCAGCCGCCGGGTTTTAGGTGTGAGGAAATAACGCCCACAGAGTGGCGCAGGGATATGACATGCAAACTACGATGAACATTGTATCAGGTAAGGTAAGCGATATGGGGGGTGACATACGATTTTTTCGCCGCGATCTTTGCGTACCGCTGCTAGGGGGTCGTGACACTCAGTTTGGTGCTATATTAGGCATGTATGAGGACGTGATGTCCAAGAGATCAGACTGAGATGTGATTTTACGTACCAGCTCTAGTAGACGTGCATCGGGGAATACACAGGCGCAATGGGGCACCTCACACACGTGTGCATGGTGTGTTGCATAGTGGGCTTCGAGCTCTTTGCTGTTGGCCAATGGTGTTGGACGGCGTGAGCATGTTGGCGGGAGTGTGCATAACAGGCTGCGCGGCCGGTTGGGAGAGTTAGATGCTGTGGTTGTGTTGGTGGATTGCGAGCTCGTTGAGGTTGGGAGGCCGAACCCTGCGCTGGTGTGTGGTAGAGTGGCGCGTGGAGAAGCAGATTGCTGATTGGATGATTGGAACAGGGTGCGTGGGGAGAATGTTGTACGCGATGCTTTGTTGATATGCTGGGTCGGAGAGCTGGATGGCACCGACTCTGGCTCAGAGGGCGTCCGTGGCCGTTTGTGGGGAGTATTAGAGGTGGACGACATGGGTGCACAAAAGAAAGATGCGATCCTGTTTATTACCGTGGGATATATGACAACCCCATTCAATTCACCGCGCCAAAACAGCAAGCGTATCACCAGCACTTCCTACAGACCCTTTTTCCTTGTCACCTTGACGTTTAGTGGATGCATCCATAGAAAACCGTCAAACCTTCTGAGAAGGCGCGCGACCATTTACATAAGGGGTACATCCAAGCTTTTGCGAATCAGGGCAGCTAGCCGCTCCAGCACTTTAAGTACCAGCAGCTACCTTCGGGCATTGTGGATTCCACTAATGGTTCATAAAGGAGCAAAATCTTGTACGCAGGCTAATGGTAGGAGGGTAAAACGGTGTATCCCGATCTGGCAATCATTACTCGAAGAGGACCGTTGGATGATGCCTGGCATCGATCCCTTATTTACAATCACCAACTCCCAGCATCGTGGTCTGTTGTACCTCACTTGAGATGACGAGTGAACTAGATTTCAAGGTAAACGCGCTTCTTCATCAACACCACGGAAGCCACTCCTAGAATTCGACTACAGGATTCAAGTGGTCCGCCAATCTTTCTGGTACCGCACGGTATTTTTAACTACATGTTTCTAACCAGCGTCGAGCTGGCGTGAACACGGGACGGCTACTTGAAGCAAAGCGCCGCTTCAATGGAGACGGTGCGTACAATACCCCATGTCTGCGGGTATTGGCGAGAAACTGTATGCCCTGTGGAATCATATCGAGGTTGAAACGTAAGGGCAACAGCCTCACCGCTCAATGTTATAACAGGACTTTTTCCGATGATTTGTTTGGTGAACAGTATGTATAGAACCTCCTCTGATCTTTTGTTGTATGACTGTCGTCCTCTTATGTTTTCACACATGAATTTTTGGTCTGACTGGTTGGGCATGGGTATGAAAACTGCACGTTGCTTCTCTTACGAGCTAAGGAAGACAGTTTTGCTCTAGACTTTGCTCTAGAGTGCAGACATTTCGAAGACTTGTGCCCCTCCAAGCTCAAGATGTAAATTTCTGATCGAAGGGCGATCAATTATGTCTACTCAAGATAGTGTCTCGTTTTCCAACTAGGCTGACTATTTCTCCTCAGTCCACTTGTTTACCAAGCGCGATAGCTCCGCTATTTGGGATTACGGTGAACGAAACACCATCCTTCTCGACCTTAGAGGCTTGTGCGGTGGGAGGGAGTGCATTGGTGCCCAATTTCCCGGCGACATACATTGCTTTGGCAAGAGTTGAGATCTGCAGGGATTATACCCATAAGGGGCGAGTATTAATATCCAGCTAACGCCACTCTCACCTGAATCTCAAGGTTCGGAGATATATGTGAGAACAATCCTGTAAATATGCTACAATCCCATGACTAAGAAAAGCCAACGTCGTGCTGATGAGTTAAACGCACCCAACGAGCTCCTCTCCAAATCTGAATTCATCTCTATGCGCTCCTCTCAACAGGCCAGGCCTGAACATGATACTGTCACTGTAGCCGATATTTGCGAGGCCCTCTTCAGTCTGTCCTTTGCTCCTAAACAAAAAGGGTCAATTTGTCTGATATTCCGAAGAGCAAAGCAGAGAATACCCGCCTTCCGTACAGCATACTTGCCCTTGGATTCGCCATGTGCGACTAAATACGATATATATATTAGAATGACAGCATCCTCGTTACGCCCCTCCAGGACATACCGAAAGATAAACCAAGCGTTGGGGGATAGTAGAGTCGGCAATCTTGGCGTGCTTAGCAGCTTCGATGACGTAGCTGAAGTTATTCTCGTATCAGACAGAGCCGTTGGAACAATTGCCAAACACCCACTCTCTATCGATCTTTTCAAAATTGGCAGTACTCCCTGCGGCCTTAACCGTAGTGCCCATCCTAATATGAAAAATAAACACCAAATTCCAGCGCGACTGAGTGAGACTCACGTTATATAGACCACATCCCATTTACCATCCCGCAGCCCCGCATCTTGCAGCTTATCGAAGTCGATTACCTTCTGCTCTAACTTGTCTTTGCCCGTCGTGATGCTCTCGGTGGGGGTGACGCGCCGGCCATATTCGCCGACGCGCGTGAAGTGCGGCGAGCGGAGGAGTTCTTGGAGGAGAAGCCGTCCCGTCTGGCCCGTGGATCCGATTATCAGGGCACTTTGCGATGCTATAAGTTTATTGAGAGATGGATTAATGATATCGATAGGTAAGTGATAAGAACGTACCAGCTGCCATTTCTCAGAATTGCAATGTTGTGTGCTTAAGCAAGCTATTGGTTGTGAATACCACAGAAACCTAGGAATTAATGGAGGCTAGTAGTTGCTTTCTACGAATGGGCAGGAAACGGGATGACGTTGTGTTTGGGTCCATTGAATATAAGTATTAAATATATCTCACACCCCGGGTTTGACCTGAAGGCAGACACGTGGATCTGATAGCTGACGAATGCATGATATCTGCACCGTAGAATGTAAGGGTATCATTGTCCAAACCTTGGACCAAGGGCTTCCCACTAGTTTACGAACAGTGGAAGATAAAAATATCCTCAAGACGCTCAATAATAATTCTGTTTGACCTGCTCGCTGAAACCAAACAAGAATCTCTTGCTGCCATCCTAAAAAGGAACACATAAGTTGCACCAACAGCCCAGCCTGGTGGGTGGTCGGGAACGAGACTGGCGACAACGTGGAGGAAGTTGCGGAGATTTGGGGTGGTTTGCGAGATTCTGCTGGTGTCAAGCGCGGAGATGATATCGTTCTCATCGAGTGAGTAATGATTGAGCCCGCGATTGAAAACTTGATCTCAGCATAGCACTTTTAGATGTCCTGGTCTCAGGCTCGGTGACAGCGATGCGAGCGTTCGCAAAGTGACCATGTTCGTGCGGTGGCTTGAGAATATGGCTGGCCTACCAGTGTAGGGTGGCAAATCCTTCCCTGCAACTCAATTCACCCTCGAGGGGTAAGTGCATCTATCACTCGCAGTTCACTTAGTGATGTAGAGATACATTTTGAGATGAAAGCCAGCATGTCCAGGTTGATTTAATTTGAAACACGACCCAGGCACATGGTCAATTGTTCCTCCACTTTTTTCTGATCATTTGGCGCCGAATATCAGAGAAATTTGCTGAACGGAATCCCACAGTATGCAATTGCATATTCAGCAATAGAACCTGATCCTGATCCCACGAAGGTGGTGATATCTCCTGCTTCATAATTGAGCCTTGATCCCTTGAGCTCCGGTTTGCTGATCATTTTTTCCCGGAGAATAGATAGCATCCGTTATATGTATCGGGAACCCAGGGTCCTCGTATAGAAGCCGCACTCTACAGCTCCACGGTGTGTGTGTCCCAATACGTGTTTGAGGTTTTCCCCTTCCTAATCGAGAACCGGCTTCGCCTTTTGGGGGGTCATGTCTCCTCTCTTCGGCGTTAATCGCGTCGGTGGCCTTTCTCTCCATTGATATTATCCCACCATGGCCAGCGTTTAATTCATCATCGATAGGGTGGTCATTGTATGTTTGCATATGGTGCGTAGCCTAATCTGGTAATCATTATGATATAAATATAACAACATGCCATCGATAGCGGCTTGAACCCCCCTCCCCCCAACTCCTGCACTCTCGCCTATGGGCTCCACCGATGTTGCATACTCTCCTGCGACTGAGTCACCAGCTGGGGCAGTTGTCGTTGCACCGTCATTATTGGGGCCTTGTTACATAATTTCCTGGGGG
>JASFDG010000451.1:1320-12706 GCA_036937095.1 Phaeolepiota aurea
ATGTGCTTTATAGAGTTGCGCACGTCGTTCCCGCTTGGCTTGATTTTTGGTTTGGAGGAGGATCTGGATGAGACGCCTTTGTGCTGGCCATCAGAGGGGCAGGAGCCATAGCTAGGGAGTTGCGATGGCGATGATTGCTTGATTCACTCAAGGACGTGACAGGTGGGATGAGACGCTAGCGCGAGTTAGGCAATGTCTCGATACGGGGCTTCAAGTGTGCATTGGGTAGCTATGGTGCTGAGCGTTGGACATTGAATGTCTAAAGGGGGAAATGGGTTCACGCGGCTTCTGGATTTGCATTTGTAATTGGATTGCTACTCGATACCTAGACTTGATACCTAGAGGTCTTAGCTATGCACATGCACACGCAGTGAGTACTTGGCAGGTTTGTGGGCCTCTGTCACCCAGTGGCTACGTGCCTGGGAGGGCCCGAGGCGCTTTCAACTTTCTGAGAACTTCGTACAACATCTGCTTGAGGAGTGAAAAAATCTCGGTTTAGTGCCATGTCCTAGGCCATTTCGCACGCTTTCTCCTGCAATGCAAACGACCCCAGTCACTGGGTCAGAGGGGTGGTGGAACCGGGGCGTTGGCTGCCTCATATCGAGGGTTGCTATACAGAAACCAGGGGCGGACATCAAGCTCAAGTGACAATGCTATGTTTGTGTCTGGTAGCTGAAGTTGCAATGGGCGCACGCAACGAAGCCCGGAAGCCCCGCGCCATGTCAAGCCCGAAAATAACGTCCGACGGCACTGTGTCATGGCGAGAAGAATTTTTGAGCATGTCCTACTTAACAGGTAAGTTTTACTCATGCCCGAATTCCAAACGGTAATATTTACTCATGCCAACGACTACTTGACAATAGTCAGTCCATCGCATTACCCTGGGCACACCCACATACCAAGGAAGTCCCACTGCGCCCAAGTCACATGCAATGCGCAGCCCCTTCGGGGACGATCGACGAAACACAGTCCCCCAGGCCGATGCGTCTAGCAAGAACTGGAGACGGGGGCTGTCGAGGATCTCTTGCACAGGTCACCAATGGCAGTGCGAAAGGTTGAATGCATGAGATCCTGCGATCTCCAGACTGACCCGTCTCAGCGCAGAAGCCTGAGAGAGGCGATGGCAGTGCGTTTAAATATAGACAAAGCCTCTCTCCTTTGTAACGTTTCGCCTGTGCTGGAACACTTACTGATGACCCACGTGTGATAAGGAGGTGTAGTTGAACTTTTGAAGAAAGCTCAGTGACTTGGAGGTTAGCAGCACCACTAATACTAGTTACCTGATTTATTCGGTTTTTTCTGCTGCTAGATTTTTCGCAGTCACTACAACCGTGATTGGCTTGGCACTCTGTGTCTAAATTGACCTTTTTTGTCGGTGAGGGTTTTATTTCAAGATTTGGGTGATTCATTGTGAGATTGAGTGAGGTTGAGCCAATGAATGAGTGCCAAAGAATACCCAAGGATCTGCATATATATATGGCTGCCACCTGGGGGTGTTTCCGTACTTTTTTCATCAAATATAACCATGAAGGGATTCAGGATCTTCCTCGGATCCATAGGCGCCTATGTTTTCGGCCTTTACAATAATCACCGAATAGTCCTTTTTCGGGTGTGTTTTGAACTTCCTCCTCCTTCCCCCCACCTCCCGTTCCACCCCCTCGATTATGTCGCGACGGTCAGGGCATACTGAGATCGTGTTTAGGCTCAGTGACGAGTCCGTCAACAACAATGGACTGGCCTCCCAAGCGAACCTGGCGGCACTGAGCTCGAGGGATGCATCATCAATCGCGCCGTTTCTTGATAAACCAGTGAGTATGACTGTCTTATCGCGGTTGAATATATGCTTGCAAGGGCCTCGGATGGGGGATGGACGCCGTCTTTGTACCGTTTGGTGGCTATGAACAAAGCAGTCTCTCGCTTGCACAATCTCGCAGCGTTGATTCCTGCCTTATCGTTCTTTCATCCGTTCCATGCAGGCGCTCCGTTGGCAAACAAAGTTGCACAATCTCGCAGCGTTGGCACTCCCTGCCTTATCGCTCTTTTATACCTTCATCCATTCAATGGGTATTTTAATGGCAAACAAAGCCGGGCCATCTCAGCGTTGACACCCCTTGCCTTATCCTTCTTTCATCCGTTCCGAGCGTTTTAATGGCGGGCGGGGTTGCAAAATCTCGCAGCGTTGCCTTATCTTTCTTCCATCCATTCCGTGTCGGCCAGCCCAATGTTCAAGGCTTACCGTCTGAGGAGGATTGTGGACTTGGCGTTGACCTATCCAATCTCTAATTCGTAACCCGTTCGCGATTTGCTTGACTGACGTACTCTGACAGCCAACACCTCCACCTAAATATTCCCCCACTGGTTCTCGGTCCATGGGCTTCTCGTCCAAGGCTTCATTCTCCTCGATATTCTCCTCGAACAGCTCAAGTAGCCTCCTACAACGACGTGCCCGGCCGTCCGAATCACAGAGCACTCTTGGCCTATCAGACAAGAGAAGATCAGCCGACGACGGCGAGTCATCTCGGGAGATCATGCGGAATGGTTCGTCGGGCAACTTGAGGGAGGCAAAAAGGACGAGATCCTCTCTATTCTCTCGACTCAAGAGCCGTCAAAGCAGAACCGAACTTCGACCTAGCTCAGCAGACAAGGATCACGTCTCGCTGCAGTCTCTTGTTCCACCCCTCCCCGATGCCGCAAGCGGTCTCTCTCTCTTTTCCAAAAACAAAAAAGAGCGGCATAACAAGCGGAAACAATCAGGAAATTCGTCAGAATCGGTGCTTCCGCCCAACGTGGATGAAAAAAACGACTTGAAGCACTGGAATTTGACCGAAATGGATGGGATTGTCGATTTAACTAAAGTATCTCATACTCCAGGCGGCTCCCCTCCAGGAACCACAATTGGCAGTGACTCTGCCGCCAACTGGCAACGTGACCTTCATCTCCTCTCCTCAGCCGATTTCAGCAATCCGTTTGCAGCAGATACAGCACCCTGCGGTAAACACCGACCCACGCCACCAGAAGACTATCGATATTCCCCAAAGGCTACATATACACCTGGTGGGCACCATCATTCAGCCTCGCTGGGCACGACGACTGCAGGGGTGCCATCGTGGACGGCTCCAGAGAGCTGGGCGGTAGAAAAGCAGGGTGATGAGGGTCCTGAAGGGGGGTACTCTAGCTCGGAGGAAGAAAAGGCTGTCGACATATTGAAAGCAAAGGCCAACATGTCCCAGTATCGAATACCACAGCCGGCATCCTCAGCGATCGTCTTTTCTCGAAAACGGAAAATGACTGCCGGGGAGACATCGACACGGGGGACAAGAGATTCTCCGCATTACAAAATTCGAATATATCGGGAGAATACTACCTACCACGTCGTTTCAATCCCAGCGGAGACCACTGTCGCGGATTTGACGCCCGCCTTGAACAAGAAACTTGCTCTATCTGACAAATCTGTGCAACATAGGCTATATCTAAAAGAGCGAGGGCGAGGTGCGCGTATTGAAACCGCTTCACGTTCAATGATCTGATTCCTCCCACAGAACGTCTCATGGCAAACGCGGAAAAACCAGCTGACATTGTCAGACGACGTTTAGAACAGGCTGGTTTTGAGCCGCATGATTCTCTGGAACTTCTGGGCGGAGACGGTCTCTCTTTCTTGTTGCGCTTTGTATATAAAAGTCAACTTTTGGGCCCTACGGTCAGTCTGTGCAGTATCGTTGGGGTTGACTTGCTCAAAATTTTAATCGCTAGGAGGAGGAACTAAATTTTGACAAAGGCTACGATCACGTTGACTTAACGGGTTTGGGGCTTCGAGCCATCCCGGTTGCCCTTCATCGCAAGGCGGAACATATCCGCACACTCAAGCTCTCTCGAAACCCGATGCTAGAGATTCCGCTCGACTTCATCCAATCCTGCACAGGCTTACATGACCTGCGGCTGTCCAATATGGGGATCAAGAAAGTGCCTCAAAGTTTGCGACATTCAACGACATTGTTTCACCTCGACCTGTCATCAAATCGAATAAGCGACCTTGAGGAGGCGTACCTTGATCATATCCAGTGCCTTGCGGTTCTGTCTCTCAAAAATAACCGTATCGAAAAGCTTCCATGGTATTTCCCCCGTCTGAGAAACCTCACAGCTCTCGACATATCCAATAACAAGCTCACCATCTTTCCCCTTACGATCACTCAACTTGTTTCTTTGCGCGAGCTTGACATCTCGTTTAACGCCATCTCTGAAGTCCCAGAGGAAATCGGCCAGCTTGTGGGACTCGAGCGGTTGGTGATGGTCGACAATCAAGTCATGAAATTCCCTGATGAGATATCCCAGCTGGCAAAGCTCAAGATGATCGACTGCTCAAGGAATCGACTCTTGGACCTGACTGTTATTTGCATGCTACCCCACATCCAAGAAGTATGTGCCACGGATAACAACTTGCATGCACTAGACTTGTCCTCAGGGCCTCATATTACTAAACTGACGATTCACCATAATGATATCACTCAGTTTTCCATCATCCCCGGACCCCTGGGGAAGAGCCCATATTCCCTCACGTCCCTCGACCTCTCTCATGCCAAACTGTCTTCTCTTGAAGACTCTGTTGTTGCCCAACTCTCGTCTTTGCGCCACCTAGTTTTGGACAACAATTCATTTCGATACTTGCCGGACTCGATTGGTGATCTTCACTGGTTAGAGACACTCTCCTGTTCCAACAATAACCTGGATACAATACCCGCCAGCATCGGGAAGCTTCAAAAGCTAGAGGTCCTTAATGCTCACAACAATGACCTGCGCGAGCTACCGCAATCGATCTGGAACTGTGCGAGCCTCCTGACAATCAACGTAACATCGAATTTTATCAAGATGTGGCACGATCCCCCCGTCAACCCCGTTCACCAGTCGGCGTTCGATGCTTTGCTTCAAATCCCCGACATCGGCAGGAAATCCTCAACTGCTTCTATAGCTCAGAGCAGAGTCCTTCCGCCACTAGTCCACTCGTTGGAGAACCTGTACATGGCTGAAAACAAGCTGACCGATGATGTTCTTCATCCGCTAATGATTTTCAAAGAGCTGCGCGTCATCAATCTTTCATTTAACGAGATCCAGGACCTGCCGCCTGCCTTCTTCCGCAATATGGTTGAATTGCAGGAGATATATCTGAGCGGGAATAAGTTGACAAGCATACCTACGGAGGACCTGCCGAAGCTGCAAAGGCTCTCTGCGTTATTCTTGAATGGTAATAAGCTGCAGACGCTTCCCCAGGAGCTGGGTCAGCTGAAAAATTTGACTGCCCTCGATGTTGGCAGCAATATTTTGAGGTATAATATCAACAATTATGAGTTCGATTGGAACTGGTACGGCCCCTCCGCGTAAACGTGTCAGATCCGACATTGATCAGTGTTAAATCTAGGAATTTCAATCGAAGTCTTCATTACCTCAACTTGTCAGGGAACAAGCGCCTTCAGATCCAACGCGATGGTCACCGTTTTGACACCCCACGCCACCCCGCAAAGATGCCACAAGGCCCATTCTCAGAGTCTCGGGACCTAGCCGGATTCTCGGGACTGCCCCACCTACGGGTTCTGGGGCTGATGGATGTGACCATGAGCGATGTCGTCGATATCCCTGACGAGAATTCCGACCGCCGGGTGCGAACCTCTCCTTCGATTGTCAACAAAATGGGGTATGGGATTGCGGACTCCTTTGGGCGGCATGACAACCTCACGATGCTGGATTTGGTGCACGAGTTCCGGGAGAAGAACGAAGCCATCTTCGCCATGTTTGGACGCACATATGCACCGCGGGGACTCCAGCCAGGTGAAAGCCCCAATCAGATGGCGAAGTTCCTCCATGACAATTTCGTCGAGACGTTCAACTACCAGATTTCTCACATGGACGTCTCGGATGACATCACCGATGCAATGCGTCGCACCTTTTTGAAGCTCAACCACAACCTGCATGACAACATCTTTGCCAACTCGCGGAAAATGTCGACTGTGAGCTCTTCGTCCAACAGCAAGGTCGGGCCTGCCCCGGCGACCTGGAATAGCGGCGCAGCTGGCATTGTGCTTTATATCAAAGAAAAGACGATGTACGTTGCCAACGTTGGTAACGCACTAGCGGTGATTTCGAGCCAGGGGAAGGCGAATATACTCTCTCGGAGACATGACCCTTTCGATCCGGTGGAGACTGCGAGGATTCGTGCAGCAGAGGGCTGGGTTTCGCCCTCGGGTTGTGTCAACGATCAAGTGGACGTGTCTCGAGCATTTGGCTTCTACCAGCTGATGCCGATGGTCAATGCTCGCCCCGATATCTTTACATGGGAGCTGACTGACCTGGACGAGTTCGTCATCATTGCGAATGCCGCCCTGTGGGACTTCATCCCCTACCAGACTGCGGTCGATATCGCACGAACCGTGTCCCGCAGCGAGAATCGCGACCCGATGATAGCCGCTCAGAAGCTTAGAGATTTTGCGATTAGTTATGGTGCGGATGGGAGTATTATGATCATGGTCATCTGGGTGGCAGACTTGTTCGACACGAATCGTTCCCGGCAGCCCACTTTGGATGCAATTCTGGACCCCCAGATATATCGCGCGAGGAAGAAGGATGTTGATATTCTTGACCGTAATATCTCGAGATTAGAGGGGGAAGTTAATGCACCCAAAGGCCACATTACACTCGTTTTCACAGATATCCGGAACTCAACTCATTTATGGGAGGTGAACCCTGGCATGGCAACGGCAATGCGCCTTCACAACAGTCTCCTCCGTCGACAACTCCGTTTTTGCGGAGGATACGAAGTTAAAACGGAGGGCGACGCGTTCATGTGCTCCTTTACGACGACCCTATCAGCGCTTTGGTGGTGCCTGACCGTGCAGGATATGCTGCTCCATGAGCCGTGGCCCCTCGAAATCCTGGAATGTGAGGATGGGAAACCGATCTACGATCCCCAAGGACAGTTGATTAGCCGCGGCCTATCCGTTCGAATGGGCATCCATTCCGGTGGCCCAACCTGCGAAACAGATCCTATCACCACGCGGATGGACTACTTTGGCACGGTCGTCAACCGAGCGGCGCGCATCAGTGGCAGCGCCGAAGGTGGGCAGATCATGTGTAGCGCGGACGTTGTGCGCGAAATCAACGCCAAGATCTACGAAACAGAGCCGGAAACGGAGCATTCTCGACTACAGTCGCCACAGGCGATTGATGCTATCCGCCGCATTGGGATGACCATCGTGTCTGTGGGAGAGCGCAAGCTGAAGGGGCTGGAGTTGCCGGAGCTGCTCACGATTATCTACCCACAGGCGCTGGAAGGCCGCCAGGGGCTCAAGGCTGCGCCGTCCAACCCCTCGTCGGGCTCAAGGGTGCAGTTCAGTATCCCGCAGATGCGCGAGCTGGGCATAATCTGCCTGCGGCTGGAGTATCTCGCGTCTGGGCGCATCTTTCGCCCGCTGGACGGCAAGAACATGGCGACCCCGCCGGACGGGGAGGCGACGATCAGCGTTTATGGCGATGTAAACCACCTGCTGCCGCCCATGGACGAGGACTCGACGGATCCGGACTTGATGTTCGTCCTGGACTCGTTATCGGTCAGGATCCAGAATGCGCTATCAGCGCTGCGGCAGATCGTAACCCCTACACCACCTGCGATGATAGGCAAAGAGGTGTTGATGTCTGGGCTGGTACAGGATGGTAGGCTGGACGGGTCGACGATGCAGCTGATCGCTGACATTCTGCAGGCTTTGTGACTCTTGACGTCGATATCACTGGGGATTTCCCGCGCGACGTCCTCTTTTTCCTCCTCTTTTCTTCCCTTTTCCTTCTCATCTGACAACTAGACTTCGTTTATTTGTATCTATACGGAAGCCCCCGTTCATTCTTAATCATTTCTGCCATCGGTCGCATATTTGCATGTAGTATATCTTGTACCATTCGATTTTCCCTTCTTCTTCGGTTATCACACTGTCCCTTATACCACCAAGTGCACTGTAATATTCCCATTGGTTTGATATGCATTTTATTATATCCCCGTCGGCTCGTCGTTCATGCATTTCGTCTGCAGAAGAATCGGAATCGCGTCAAATGAGACTGTCATGGCTTCGTTGTCCTCCTCTCCCACAATCTCGGCTAGCATATATCGCAGACATAGGCCCAGGTGTACTCCTTTCTGGTGTACCATGGAATGCTGGCCTGTTTAATTCAATGAGGGTTTAATTCACGATGCTTGATGTACCATCTTTATTCACCCAGACGCGCGATGATTTTCATACCGAGCTCAGGCTGTTTAAGCGTGACCATTGCTGTGTGCTGTATCATTGCACTACAACTATGGTGTCGCGGCCGTCGTTCGTTGGGGGACAAGGATATTGACGTCTTCCAGAGCCTTGCTAACCCTCCCTCGCGCTTGCATGCAGGACTCGGAAGCATGTGCCACCAGATCTGATGGCTGGGACGAGTCGCAAAAGGAGGTAATAGCGAAAGCCCTGATGTTGTTCTTTTTTGGGGAAACTTACCAGTCGCAATGGAGCGCCGTCCGAACAACGCACTCCGCGTGTGGATGGCTGCCAGTGGAAAAGGCGTTTGTTTAGGACACAATCAAGGTTTACATTTGAGTCTCCCTTTCTCACCGGCTCCGTGGAGGATTTTAGTTATGAAGAGATCCTCCTATCCATACTGGCGATGATTACCAAGTAATATAATAAACGAAACGGTTGGTAGTCTATTATTGTGTCCAAATATAAAGTCCCCTAATTATTTAATCATCCGTGGTCAAAGCACTGTGCCCTCGATACTGCCCCAGTCTATCTTCATCACCGCAACTCCTTCGAGACATAGTGCCAGATAAATTGGGTCCACCCCTCGAGGACGCCAGCCCCCGTCATGATGTGCAAGCAGTCCCCTGTCGTATGCTGTGGTCTATCAACAAAAATAACGATGCAAACAGGAAGAAGCAACGCACGGCATCGGGACGCAACCGCGCTGGACGGTCAATGGGCAGAAAGTGGATGTTAGGGAATGTCCGTCCGGACAGCACCGTCTATCATAAAACAGAGACGCGTCAGAGTTACTGGTAGTATACTCGGGGGAGAGATAAAGACGCACCTCAAAGACTTCGTTGAACGTCGCGATTTCGGCCCAGTTGTACCAGTTCCACTTGAACGGCTGCACCTCCTTCCACGGCGCCCGGAAGCTGTGGCAGTCCTCGTGGCCAGGGAGATACGCGCGCACCACGACGTGGCGTGGCCGTGCCCCACGCCGGCCCCGCGGAAGCGCCGCCTGCACCTCCCGCGCCCACCGCGCCATCGCCGCCTGGAACAGGCCCACGACGCCAGCAATCCCCGCACCGGGGTTCTCCGCATCGTGGTATCCCGCAAATAGCGACGTCGTCCAGTGCCCGCCGGTGCTGACGATCATGGTCGCGTAGTGGTTCGTGGGCGCGGTGAACGCGGTCATGTACTCGGAGATGGGCACGGTCCACACCGCTTCGTCGCTGAAGAGACTCGCGTTGCTGCTGGTATGGCGCAGGGAAGGGTCTAGGGAGTCGTGGACGGCCTCAATTTCGGCTTTGGAGAGCAAGAGATCTATTCTGCGGAAGCCAACAAGCGGGGTCGATGTTACGTTGAACCCTGGGGGGAATGCGAGGGAGGGAATGAGCGGCGATAATGGGTTAAGAAACAAATACTGGGGCCAACCCCGGTCAAAATTGGCGTGGGCCGTGTAGTTCGGTGTCGCGACGACATGGGGGTAGAGCAGGCACGACAATGAGAAGAAATGATTTTCCGTGGCAGAATCTAAAAATACGGATCAGGGGTTTTTTTTTTTTGATTGAATGCAATTTTCGCCCGCACCACCAACGAGCAGCCAGCCGCCCTCCTCCACGAGGTCCCTGACCAGCATTGCAGGATCGCCCATTTCACGGAGACCAGAGCACGTGTCATTTGGCACCCATCGCTGGGATGAAGCCCCTGGAAATCGGTCCCACTGCGCTTCCTTGTCGGCAGCAAGGTGCCAGTAGTACTCGCGCGAACTCGCGCATCCCGTGAATCCCGCGAAGGGCAGCACATCGTCGGGGGTCGAGATAGATGTCGCGTTCGTCCGTGCATGCGGCACCCACGTGCCCGCGGCGTATGATTGTGGTGAGCACGACAGCCGTTCCCTGCTGGGTGAGGAAAACCAAGATGGTGCGGCGAATATGGTATCAGCAGACGATAGGGTATAATTATAAGTGAGTATAACGAAGAGGAGTGTGAGTGCTGTGCCCAAGGCCACAAGTTTTCCTGTCAAGTCGCGTGCGGACACCATCCTTGGATAGAAGAATTTTCGCCACTGAGTCGGTGTAATTTTGTTTCTCTAGAAGATGAGCTGATAGGTGTGCAGAACAAAGACAAATGAGTAGAACCTACACCGTCCATTCACGACCCCTCAAACTCCAGCTTCAAGTGGTTTTCATCGTCGTCGAGAGAGAAATGAGAGTTGAAAGCAAGGAGTTGTCAACTTTGACGTCGGAAATTTCCATCACTATTACGACACAATATAGAAACCTGACCAGAACCATGAATGTCACCCTGTATTCCGTAGGTATGCCATCCGCATGTTAAGCCGCTACTTGAACGACTCTGGTAATCTGGAATGAAATCAAGGGTGTCGATGGTGACCTCAGACCTATCCCCTGAGCTGAAGCTTTATTTGTGCATACACAAGGACCCAAGCACAGTGCTCAACCACGAGCGAGGCCAGAACGAGGGGTCCTAGTCGGCGGGTATGATGCAGAGTCGGCAGGAAATATGATTCCGTCGATGCTCATTGGATGTGATGACCGTCAAGGGCCGTTCGATAATTTTCTATCCTGGGCGTCTTCGAAGTTCTCTCTTGATTCAAAATTTCTTACGCCTACCCACCTAATCCTAATCCCCTCAGTATTTGTACAGCTAGACTGCTCTGGCTTCGCCGCGTAAGTCACGTGTAAGGGCTTGTAAACATAGTTTGTTGCAGTTGTTACAATTTGACGTCTACAAAGGCTCAGTTCTTGCCTGCCACCACCACCACCACCATCATCATCACCAGTCACCCCTCAACGGTACTATTTGTCTGCGTGCATCCCACTTTGAGACTACTTCATCCCAAGTCCAAGTCATTTTACAGGCTGCGATAATAGCATGGCTCGTCTTTTCGCATCGAATAAACCTCCTTCGGCTGCAGAAAAAGGACATATCATTCAACTGGTACGCGAGTTGGCCGACAGCATCACACAGATTGACGGACAATTCGAAGCCCTGCAACTGAAACTGAAGCGCGATCAGCTTGTCTGTCGCAAGGGTGCACTCGACGCTGTCCTGTCAAATGTTCGCCTCCTCCCCACGAGATTTTGGCAAGAATATTTTTG
>JASFDG010000452.1:0-12162 GCA_036937095.1 Phaeolepiota aurea
TTTGCGGGTCGTTCTAGCAAAGGTGGCATCGAGGCTTGGAATTTGGAGTGTTGAGGTTGGGTCCATCGCGCTATTGGATCGATTGGGTTCAGTGATGAAGGGAGAGTAGGTTGTGCGAGATGAAAAGCCGACCAAGGGCATTAAAAAGGACATTCGAAACGCGCCGAAAATAGCCATCCCTGCAATGCACGGCTGCCTACCCCAAATGAAAGCATGTTGCAAAAACGTGCTCTGATCTTGTATGGAACGCTCCATCTTTGCAAGAAACACGCCTCTTCAAGCGCATAGGTGGCGCGGGGTGACCTCCATCAGGAGGAATAGATATGAGGGTTCTTTACATCGTGATCGTCTGTTTTGGTTTGATAATGGATCCAACGACTAATAAGGTAAGCAACAAAGACAACATGCACTCATGAAAAAGGAAGGTTGATGTAGGGATGAAATGGCGATGATCGACACATGAAGAGGCAGTGAACATCGTGGTGCAGTTGTAGTGTCACAACACAAGATGACCCACGTACCCGACTCCGAAGCACATGGATATTCTTCCGAAAATGCGGCAGAACGTCTTTCACGCGAACTAGTTTTGGGTACTTGAATTTGTCATGTCTACTAAGTGTAGCGCATTGCTCTGTCTAATGTTTGTATCACTTTTTCTCGTCCGACTGGTATTGTTTTGCCCACTGTATAAGTAACAATTAGTTCCAGAATAGAGTAGAGATCAAAACAGAGTAGATACCAGCATGGATGGGATAAACCGCGTGGGTGGAACGACACGCTCCTGCAGCAAACACGGTAAAACGATTGGCGGTTTGATAGAACATACAGTGAAACACAGCCACGCACCTCATGGTCTGCACTGACTCTCCAGGCTGCATATGTAATTGCCAAAACACCAATGGTAGCTACCGCAGTATTGGAAACCCAATTCGATGGGCGGGTCCACCAGCCACCTAGAGTTTCCGGTTGAGACAAAAATCAGGTAAGAGCTGATTGCTTTGCGATACCTGCTGGAGACCAGACGTATTTTGGATATGGATAGCGATCTCCTCCTCCCTAAATGGTGTTTAGGTCACGCAGCTCGACGTTGAGTAGGTTGAGCTCACCATGTTATGAACTCAAGAAGCGGTCGTTATTTGGTGGTGAACGTCACGATGTTACAACATCACGCTGTGACAATGATGGACATTGGACACTTTCCAAAGCTTCCAAGGCCAATGTCTGTTACCATCGGTTACCCTCCTGCCCTACGATATTTAACTTGAGCATTTTTGCCTTATAGGTTTCAGCTGACAGGGTTGAAGAATATTTAGAGGATCTGTTGCTTGACAGATTGTACAACAGCAGGTGGGTTCCAACCATGTGTTTTCTGCAAGTTTTGGCTGATGCCGCACTCAGGACTCCTTCGGTGGCACACCTTACAACTGGCTATGTTCGACAACTTGAAAGTATACATCTATGACCGGCGCAATGGTCTCTCAAAGACGGTTGGATTTGTGGGAGGAATGTATCTGGCCAAGGGATACCTAAAAGATAGGCTGGATGAGGTCAAGGCCAGGATGGAGGAGGAGCGAGTGGCGCGTGAATCGTAGGTTGCATTCTCCGCGTGAATTGAGAGTACTAATCATTTCCCCCCCAAGTCTGAAGCGCAGATTCGAGCAAACGCAGGAGGATATCTCGTATACTGTCTTGGCGCTTCTCCCGACGCTAGCAGAACAAATTTTAGAAGAAATGAATGTCGAGGGGCTGACGCAGGAGCTCCAAACGAGGTCAAAAGCAAGGAATGCAAGTCGACACCTCACCCACGCGCAACGTCCGCCTTCCAGTCTGGCTTCGAGCATCGACATGGTTCAAGAGCAGGACGCGCATTCGGACGCTGGTTCTGCGGCAGCTTCCCAAGTGTCTGCACTTAGCGCTTCCCAATCCCCGGCGATGTCCACGTCAGGCCTTCAAAGTTGGGTCCAGTCCTCGGGCTCTCCTTCACCGGCACCTTCGGCCTCCTCCGAACACTTTACCGAAGCAGAACCTCTCTCTAATTCTGCCATATCACATCTAACTGCTAGTTCGAGGGTGAATGGGGAGAGCGCATCCATGGACGGCTCGGGTCTGGTGAGCATTCTGAACTTATCATGCTCCCATTTCCTAAATGTGATTATCGTACAGTCTGAGAGTCTCGTTAGTCTTTCTGGAGCATCAGATTCAACTGATTCACGGACGAAAGCCGAGCTCTGGAATGAAGTGAAAATGCTCAGTAGGTCATCTGTAGCCGTCGCTTTTCTGCCTCTGACCTTGTTTAAAGCGTTCACCCGTACCCTTACAACTCTCTATTCAACGACACTTCTCTGCCTACTAACCACAGTACAGCTTACTATGTTGGCCCGCGAAAAATATATCCAATCAGTGCTACAAACTGAGCGTGATGAACGCATACGTGACTTGATGGAATCGGAGCTCACAATGAGCAATCTCCTCCTCGGTGGAGGGAAAAACCTAGAAGACCTCATGTCCGGGAACATGTCAAGTCTGTTGGGTGGCGATGAATCCGACCTACCCCATCATGACGGGATCAGCGAAGATGTTGAGAGCAGATACTTAACACTAAGCTGGTGGCTGTTGCACGTCGGATGCAAGGATGTTGGTGAACGAGTGAGGCGGGGTGTGGAGGAGGTTTTCGATGGGTTCGTCTGTTTTTATACTCCATAATCTTCCTCTGATATCCCTCCAGGGTGTCTCTGAAATCAAAACTCGCCGCAATGGATTTACATCGACTGATAAGCGACGTTCGACGACGAGTAGAGCATGAAGTAACCTTTGAGGGTAATGAGCGAAGGATAAAGTAAGTCCCGACGAGTTGTCGTGAAATACTGAAGTAACCCCAGGATAGCTTCCTCTCCACCCTTCTCCCTCCAACCCCCGAGACTATACAACACGTCTTAACCCAAGGCGGCTTCCCTTCCAATCCCCAACCCTTAAACGATTTCTCCGCTGCATCCACTACCTCCCTTTCTTCATCCAAAATTTCCCAATTCTCCCCCGTACTTGGTCTCTCCAATCTGCATCATCATACGCATCATCACTCAGAGTCCCCGCCATCATCGCATATTCCCCATCCACACACTCAAGATGCGCCATTCACTGCGCTCGTTGAGGAGACTCGCTCAATCATCACCTCGTCAGACTTTGCTTATGTCCTCGAAGTATGTCTTGATCGGGCGACAGAGGTGCTATTTGTAGGGCTCGTTAAGAATGTGTTTATAAGCAGCGAAGCAGAACTAGGCGAGCAGGTTAGGATACGCCTTGCCGGGCTTTTGCCAGGGCTGGCGCGCTGGAGCCATTTAGCACTCAATGGCCTGCCAAATGAGTTAGTGGATGTGAGTCTGGGTGCCATAATATATCATTATTGGGCGTATGTGTTGCTGACTGGACTTGAATTTTCCCCACAGGAAATCCTGGGCACACGGGAGGTATCGTGTCTATCTGCCATCGTGTTTGCAAAGTTCCAAGACAGGTTCACATAATGGGTTCATTCATGTCGGCGATATGCCGGCTAAGTACAGCTTTTTGTTATTGTGTCTTTTGTCTCAGCGCTGTCGATGAATCTAGCAGAATTGAAACACCTAATCTCCCTTTGAGTTCGGGGGCAAACCTTGGTTGCATGTCGGGAAGATGGTGGAGCTGAAGAGGATATACAACATGTGTTCCCAGGATGGCTGCATTTCGTGATAACAAAACTAGGGTCACTGGGAACACCATAAGACACGCGTGCGCTGCCTTAATGACAGAAATTGGGCCGTGCACAATCCCATCATTCCCCCTGGCGTCCACGTTTCTGCTAGAAAGCTTACATCGAGCTGAGTGGATTCCACCAATACTGCTCTTTTCGAACAGCATGACATGGTTTGTGGGGCGAAATGTAGGTATCGTCATACAACAGTGAATTGGAGACCCTAAGGTGGCTCTCTTGATGAAGGCAGATACTACCTGACATCACAAACATGTCACCTCCTGACCGATCCAAGCGGGAGCCATCGTACTGGGTTCATAGTTGTATAGGTTGCCTCCAGGTAGAACCAGCCCCCATTCAGAACTGCACAGAGTTCTTGATCATGAACAGCATTGCTACTTCGGCGCGTTCAATCAAGCCCTAAATGACATTTAGCAAGTGACACCGGATTTCCAAACATTCCGCCCCCTTCGATTCGTTCGCGATCGCACCCATGTTCCATCCTGCTACATGCGCGGCTTCACTACGTCAACGCGTGGTAATATAATACTCACCCCAATCTGAGCGTGCTGAACAAGGCAAGTCTTGGCGGCCACCAGGCAGATGACCCTTTCCAAGCCTTTTTCTTTGCAGATCCGAGAGGGTTGCTTTCGGAAAGCTGGCATTCAAGAGACCCATGATGTCCGTTAGCTCCAGCAATCTACATCGTTATCCCGCGCTACGTCCGGCAAAGCAGATCCAGCTGTGGCGATGAGCGTATCGACAACGAACGTTGTGTCTCTAGGTGTCAGCTAATGTGCTCTTGGGGATCCATTCTCCTTTGCCGTTACCCACATTTGCCATCTTCGCTCTGCGATCTTTGCTTGCTGTGCACATCGTTTGAATTGAAACCGCCACATACCGTTTTAATGCGATATGATTTGGGCATTTTGATATGGGCGTCGCCAGATCCATTTGGAACGGAAATGTAGGGTAGTTATCGCAAGACTTGGAACTTATCTAGGCGGCACCACATCCAGATGAAGGACTATGAAGGAGCTCGGGGCCAATCTTCATGCGATCCAGCTACAGGTTCTGGAAACGTCGTTACTGTACAAGTCCCATTGCTTCCCAGCATCGCCCCAACCAGGGCAACGGTACCTAATTACAGTGTCTAGCGGAGGGCGTTCATTACGGTACCAAAAGAGATGTTGCCAATTCACTGGATTTGGAATCAGGGACGCAGTGATCACTTACTATAAGTTCGGTATGAGTTTAAGCTAAAACTTCCTCAGTTTTTTGTTTAACTGAAAGCCTTACCACTACAAACCTCGTACTAGTCTTAACATGGCATCCCTTCAAGCTCCCATCGTCCCTCCCGCTTCTGAGAATGTCTCAGAGGTGAAGAATGCAGTTCGAGATGGGCACAACGATCCGGAATGGTTCCAACGTGCTTGTGGCTCGATCGACAAGAAGACCCCGCTTGGTGGGTCGAAGCGCAGCTTGCAGACTATGCATGCCGTCCTCACCAATGCGATGAGACTTTGGGACAACGGCACTGTAAGTACTCCCTTGTTGATCACTCACCCACTAATTAACGATATAACTCCTGTGACTATAGACGATCACCGTCGGGTTCGTCAGCCCTGCGGGAACTCCCATCCAACAGCAGAAAGTCAAAACTGTTGTCAAGGAATGGGAGCAGTACGTCAACCTCAAATTCCAGTTTGTGACTACTCGTGGTCCGATGGTCCGCATTGGGTTCAATGAGAGAGACGGGTCATGGTCATATGTTGGCACTGATAACCAGTCGATCCCAGTTAACCAGCGAACGATGAACCTGGGTTGGATCAGCAAGGGCGACAAGATCAATGATGCCGACAGGGGCGTCATCCTCCACGAGTTTGGGCATGCCATGGGGCTTCTGCACGAACACCAGTCTCCTCGTCGAGCGGACACGCTCACTCTCAACGTCGATGGTATGTTTGAACCATAGGACTTCACGGATGGTAGTAACACAGCATCAGCTGTTATTGAATATTATACCAGGACGCAAGGCTGGACAGAGGAAGACGTCCGCCAGCAGATCCTGAACGTTTATAATCTGCAGGACGTCAGTAACTTTTCGACAATCGATCTAACCTCCATCATGATGTGAGCGGCCCATACCCTCCTTGAGATGGGGGAACAATGCTCATGGATCTACAGGTACTTCATGCCAGCTGCCATGAACGCGGAGCATATCGAAGTTCCACCTAATAACAAGCTGTCGAATACCGATATTGCGTTCATGACGCTCAACTATCCATTCTTCAGGAAAGAGTTCGAGGCGCGCCCTCGTTCTGAATGGACCGTAGAGCATGCGTTGGACGTTGCTGGCGTCCAGGGCGATTTTCGTGCGCGCATGCTCGAGGAGTACGAGCAGGGCGACTGGGAAGAGCTCCGCGCTGTCTTCACCCGCCAGAGCATTGACGTTCGTGCAACTCGTTTTGTGAAGGAATTGGCTGCCGCTCGTGCTGCTGCCGCTTCCGCGTAGAAAGGTTCTAAATCAATGTATTTGTAATTTGGTGGCTGTGCATTCTAAGAAATATTATTTGGTCTTTTGCTTTTCACACCCAGCGTTGTTTTACTGACAAGACCGAAAATCCACCCACAACCGCCACGAACGTGGATGCGTCGACTTTGCGTTCGCCAACTACTGGCCCCGTTTTCGTGCTACCTTCGTGTTATCCTCAAGCCCCTCTGCTTGAATTAGAGCATCATGTGATGCCAAGTCTCGAGAAGAGGAAGATGATTGGAAGCGCCCATTGATCAATGCCCGGAGAGATCTTATTTGATCACCCCAGGCTCCAAGATAAATACTAATAGGTCACTCCTTTCATTGCCCAGCACGCCTTCCCAACACGGAGCTAAGCAGTGGATTCGCAAAGGGGCGAAAGCTGCCAAACGAGCGGTCAAGATGAAGAAGACCATCAGCGACCACCACCCTGGCGCACCATACACGTCCGATAGCGAAGAAATGGCCATCCCAGACATCCTCAAGACTGGTACTCTCATGACGAAGATATCGGAAAAGAAAAAGAAAGATGTGGTGTTCTGGATCGATCCAGATGAGGGTCGTATCCACTACAAGTCGCGCCTAGGTGGCATAGGTATGTTCCCGCTTGCGTCTACGTTCTAGCTTTTAAGCTATCTCCTAGTCCCTATTGAAAGCATCAAAGAATTACGATCCGGTCATGACTGTAGGTACGACCGCATGCAGCTCAAGGCCCCCGAAGCACTCGAGGATCGATGGATCACGGTCATCTATATATTGGATGGTAAATATAAGACGCTTCATATGATTGCAGGAACCCCCGATATCTTCAGGCTTTGGGATACAGCACTGCGGAAGGTTTACGCTATTCGGCAGGGATTGATGAGTGGGTTAGGAAACGTGGAAGTTCGCCAGGCGCTTTGGGAACGGCAATACTGGAAGGGAGCGGACGAGGAGGGCGATCAGGTCCTGGACTTCGACGATGTGGAAAGGTTGTGCTTGAGGCTCAACGTTAATCTGACAAAAGCTCGACTGACGGAATTGTTCAAAGTCAGTGAATGATAATTCAGGAAATCTGTCGCTTACCAGGGGTTGTTGCAGGAGGCTGATGTCCAGAAGAAAGGCCATCTTGACTTTGCGGACTTCCAGCGATTCGTTAAAGTCCTGAAACGCCGACCTGATATCGAAGGTATCTATGCGAAAGTTACCGCCGAAAATCAGGGTGTCTTTGACGCCGCTACGTTCCAAAAATTCATGAAAGATACTCAAAAGGTAGCGTATAAGCCTTAGTACAGTGAATTATTCATAAAGGCCTTTATCAGTGTACGAAGAGTAATGCCGAGCTGAAGGTCATATTCTCCAAATATGCCACAATTCCGCCTGGCCAATCAATTGCGAGTCTGTCACTCGATGGATTTTCAACCTTTCTTTCTTCTCCGGATAATGCAGTCTTCTCAGAACAGGATCGCCCGATCTGGCAGGAAATGACACACCCCATCTCCGACTATTATATCTCATCCTCTCATAACACGTATCTCGTGGGCCATCAGTTGGTCGGTGTGAGCACCATTGAAGGATACATCCGCGCCTTGTTACATAGCTGTCGGAGCGTCGAGCGTATGTTGCCCACCCTTTTTCTTTGTGTGGAGGACATTGACTCAGCCGCATGCAGTCGATATCTATGACGGGGACAAGGAGCCTATGATATACCATGGTAAAACGCTAACCTCCAAGGTATCACTCAGGGACATTTGCAATGCCATTCGCAAATACGCATTCGTCACGTCGCCCTATCCGCTTCTAATCTCCGCTGAAGTTCACTGCGGGGTCGAGCAGCAGGATAAGATCGTCGATATCATGACTGAGGTCTTTGGAGATTCTTTAATCCAGGCTCCAGTCGAAAGTCGCCCTAAGATCAAAGTCTTACCCAGTCCTGAGGAGTTGAAGCACAAGTTCTTGCTGAAGGTGAACTAATGTTTTGAAGGATTTACAACGACTCCACTTACTTCGTCATTGGAAGGCGAAAAATCTCTATGTCGTCAATCAACTGGCCGCCGTGCAAGCTCGAAAGGCTGCTGCAAAAGGTGACGTAGTGAAGCCTCCAGCGCTTGAAGCAGAAGCATCATCATCGACGTCATCCGACACTGATATCGAGGCCGAGATCAAGGATGAACTTGCCGACTTGAAGACCAAATGGCGAAAGTTGCGTGGTAAGGACCCCAATCAGCCTGAGAACCCCAAAGTCAAGATGTCGCTGCGGCTGGCATCACTCCTCGTCTACACTGTCGGGGTGAAGTGCCATGGTATTAACCCCGACGTGGAGTACGCCCCCGAGCACATCTTTTCTTTGTCCGAGAGCACGGCGAATAAACAATTGAAACTTAACATGGTCGATCTTGTCCGACACAACCATAACCATCTTGTCAGAATTTATCCGAAAGGGACGAGAGTGAATTCGACCAACTACGAGCCCCACCGCTACTGGGCTGCTGGTGCCCAGGTCGTTGCAATCAATTGGCAAACTTTCGGTGGGTGGAATTCTTTTCCAGAACGCGGTAGTACTTGATGTGTTCTCACCCCCATATAGACCTTGGGTATATGATCAATCAAGCTATGTTTCAGCGCAATGGACGCTCGGGGTATGTTTTGAAACCTGAGGCATTGCGATCCAACGCCACGGATCTATACCAAAAGCGCACGCGGAACTTCTTCGATGTCACGGTAAATTAACAATGCACCGCTCCGTTCATTCACGCGGATTGTTTACGCAAAACCCTATAGATTATTTCGGCACAGCAGCTCCCAAGGCTTAGAGATTCGACAGGTCAAGAGATAATTGAGAAGTCGATCGTCGATCCCTTTGTGGAGGTGTTGCTTCATATTCCTGATTGGAGCCTGTCTCCCTTCCTCCCAGAATCTGCCACCGCGTCTGGTACGAAATACTCTCCCCCGACAGATGCGACTGCTATCAGCGCCACATCTGCACGAACCGTGTCTTACAGCACGCGGATCGTTGAAAACAATGGATTTAACCCGGTATGGCAAGAAGAACTGAGCCTACCATTCGACTGCGTGGGCGACATGAGGGAATTAATTTTCGTTGAGTTTGCCGTTCGCCAGAAGGGTAAAGGTGACGATGATGCCCCAATTGCTGTTTATTGTGCCCCTCTTGGGTGCTTGGAACGCGGTAATTGAAATTTCCTGACCCTCAAGTCTTTTGAATTGATCTGACCTGTCGTTTCTTTAGGTTACCGACACCTGCCCTTGCATGACTCGCAGCTGACACAACATCTGTTTTCGACCTTGTTTGTTCGAATTGATATTCGCGAACTCGTGTAGTGAACTTCCAGGAATGTCGTAAACAAATGCTACACGTTCTATTTCTGCTGACTTGTTGAGTAACGATGGGGCGCCAACGCTTTGGGACATGGCATGCATTTTCATTTATTTCCCTATGTGCTGGTGGCAATGGATCACATAATGTAACTATTCGGGAAACCCGTGGAGTAAGTAAAAAAGGCAGCAACTGCAGCAGTGGCTGTGTCGCCTGCATTTTTCTAAAGCATGGTGCAGCAAGCTCCGTTCGCGCAGCGATTGTAACCCTAAAACCATAAAGCGCCATTGGCACTATACTATATTTGTGCAGATCTTTTTTCGACGCTTCCGAGATCCCAGACGTGATTTGTTGGTGAATGAATGCTTCAACGCCGCGGTCTCTGTAATATCAAACCCAGATATATCGGCGATTGAAATATGTGTTGCGGTCAATTTCGATATGTTGTTTTGTGAGAAATGCACTTGGCCTAAAAAATTGCAAATAACCCTTCTCGAAGCCTTATCATTTTTCAGAGCACCACTTCGAAATGCCTGTAGCTAGGAGAGGTGGATCCGAATTAGAAAGTATTGCAATCTCCCCATTATAGATCTGCCAACCAACGTCTTGATATGGCCATCTTACCGCCATTCCTTCGAGGAGGGGGGTGCTTCCCGACCCTCCTGTGATTTTGCGACCCTAAATCGCATGTTTGCTTCCTCAGGTGTGCTTTTAAGAACATCACGTCCCCGTGTTCAGGACTGGGAAAGGACAGTTAACACACCCCTCTCTAGTCGTTGTGCATCAAATCGTGCAACACAAACACATAATTATGCAGGGATGCCTATATGTTGCATTTGTACCTGGAATCATTATACAGCGCAGATCGTAATACAATTCAGTTATGGGCTTGCACCAACGCAGCGGAGCCTCATGGTATGTTTCTATCATACACACTGCCGTGGGGTCCATAATTCAGTTCGCTCGAAGCAAGGACCATGGCCTCCATGTCAGCCCAATTTCAAGCTGGATTTCGGCCGCTGAAGAGGGATTTCAGGGTCGCAAATGTGTTGAATCTGGCTCCATCTCCTGTATGTTCTTGTTATGGCAGATTGACAGCCCTCGTGGTCGCTTGTAACAGATAAACTATAATGCCACTGCGACTTCTCTCCAGGTTGCTTGCAGCAGCTTCCTGGTATCACAGTTCAGCGAAGATCTGCCTCCTATATGAACCCTCGCCCACGTTCTTTACTGAACTGCTTTTTCCCCTCGAGGTCTACCAGCTTTCTTTTTGCATCGCGAGGTAATGCTCCGCCAATTACTTCGCCATTATCCGATGTCTCTAAACTTTACCCAACTGCAGAAAATTCGGCGCACAACCAGCAAATAACCTACCCACATGTACAGCTTTGAGAGGCATCGCGTGTTTGAAACGGAGGCGACGCTTTCAGGCGAGATTCACAACCCCACCCCCCCTGACTCGTATTTTTATTCCGACGAGCTCCCCCCTGTGCCACTGGACATCGGTCTCGTACCACAAAGTTGGGATCTGTGGCCCGCACAGTACCCCCTTCCTGTCGCATGGGCCCCTCCCCAGCACGATGGTGACTTGTCCTGGTTCCAGGTATGTTTAAATTGTCCCAATTCCGGTTTACGCTGTTTGGATAATAACCCTGTGGGGTCAGACATCGCAACCCTCAAACTTCGAACCTCCCAGCGCAAACGTGACCTGCACCTCCGGACCTCATAACCCGAATGGAAGTTTTGAAGCCGCTGAATTAAACGACGCTTATTACGTGAACGGGCAGCACGTCAGATACGATTTGCCTTACCCCGAGGACGTGGAAAGGGTCTGTCCTCTAACAACCCCAATTTTAAATCCTGACTATGACCCTGTGATCTATGGTGTTGGCCGCACTGATCGCGCGCATCGCGCGACTGGGTTTGACTTTCATCTTACCGATCTCCCACCACCCTCTTCAAGCTCTGGCTCAGAGTCTTCTCATTCTCTCATTGAAACCGTGGATAATGTCAGTGGAGATTACCTGTGATTATTATTCACTCCTTAAGGCTTCATTTCAGCAGTATCTTCATCTCATCGATCAATATCCTATTGCATCCAAGTGTAAATCACATTTGGAAGACCTTGGCGGTATCCCCGAGTCGCTCAAGCCCGAGGCAGGCTTACCATCGTCGAAATATGATCCTGCACCGATTGCCACAGCATCTCCCCCTCTACATTCGTATCACATTCCCATCTTGCCTGCTCAACACTCATCGTACTCCGAGCTCGCTGCGAACGTTGTCTTCCTCGCGGAAGCGAAGCCGGCAAAAAAACTAGATGTGGAGGTTTGCCGGAAGAGGGTCAAGCGCATCAAGCGGGTGCATCCCTCAACTCCATTTTCGGACGCGCCAGCCGTGGACACGCCAGAGGCTCGCGGCGAGAAACTCGAAAATGTGAAGAAGATATCACCCGCTGTTAAAAAAGAGAGGCCCTCCCTTCCTAACCTCTCAACACCACGGACATCGGTGAAACGATCTACCCAGCCAAAAAAAATGAACCTCGCCTGCCTCTTCTGTCGCGAGCGCAAAATTGCCTGTGGGCGGCCG
>JASFDG010000453.1:0-14259 GCA_036937095.1 Phaeolepiota aurea
AAATGGGCCGTCTCGTGTTCGACAATTTGAAGAAGGTCATCTTATACCTAATGCCGGTATGCATTTTTGTGATAAACGATCCACGGTTCCAATCCTTACCAACATCTGATAGGCGGGAACATATACGCAACTCATGGCAGTGTTCACTAACGTGTTCTTGGGGATGCAAATTCCCCTAAGTGCCTACCTCCAAGTCTGCTTCTCTATCACGAACGATGTGGTGATGTCTATCTGCCTGATGTACGAGCAATCTGAGTCAGGTTCGCATATCTTTTCCCTCTCATCCCTTCTGTTTGCATTACCATACGTCGCGTTTAGATCTGATGTTGCGCAAGCCACGGAATGCGCGCACGGATCGTTTGACCAACTGGAAGTTTTCTTCCAGATTTACCTTGTAAGCACACCGTTATGCGTTCAGGTATCTATTTTCCCACTCTTGCGCCAATCCTGGACAGTTTATGGGACTAATGATGTGGCCATGTGCTATGAGCATGTGGTTCCTTTATATGTCGAAGCAGGGGCTCGGATTCTTTGATGTCATCCTAGTATATGACAAATGGGTCGATGGGTACAAAGGCTTCACGATGGACCAGCTCAATCATTTTGTCCGCACAGGCCAATGCACATAGTACGCACCCAAAAATTCCTCGCCACTCACCTAGGCCTAATCATCGTAAAACAGCTATGTGACCATGGTGTTCCTGCAATATGGTGGCCTGCTTGCCGTGCGCAACCGTCGCATGTCGATATTGAACTCCAATCCCCTCTGGGGCCCACGCCAGAACCTCATAGTACCCTTAAGCATGATCGGGACTGCTCTGATAGCCGTCACGAACCTGTATGGCCCGGGGTTGCGCCGTGTGTTTCTAACTGCGCCAATTCCGGGGATGTTTTGGGGGCTGCCATTTACTTTTGCGCTGGGGGTGCTGATCATTGATGAATTGAGAAAGTTGATAGTTAGGGTGTATCCCAAGGTTAGCGAAATATTGCAGTTTTCTTTTTCGGAGGTGCGCTGACTTATCTGCTGCAGTCGGTTATTGCCAGGATGGCATGGTAAATTTACATCGAGACCACCTAGCAATAAAAGATTGCAACTGCATCCCCTTTTATTAAGCCCGATCTTTATAGTTCCGTTCGATTATACTTTTTCTGGGATCAGTACTGTATGTATATTAGGAGTCGCAGTCTGTTTATGATCCTCACAATGATGTTAAAGTCACGATATCTGTTCCATGAGGATGAAATGAGTTTTGTCAATAAACTGAATCGACGTCTAGAAGCCACTACTAGCACACACTGTCATGTATACTGGGGAGTCTACAACCGTTGATCTCAGATGATCCGCCGTTTTCGATTTTACCCCCTGGCCACGGTAGATAAGTACAAGGTCACCAGGATAACAAAGGGGAATACGATGCCACCGTGAATGACTCTCAGTATCCTGTGGTTCCAGACGCCCTCAGCACCAGTTATCAACCTCATTGAGCCAGGTGTCTGCAGGGGCAAGGGGGCTTTATCTTATCTTATCTGATTTCAAGTGGCACTTGCAGAGGTACAGAATGTATTCATTCCCTAGAAAATGTTGACGCAATTATGTGACCCCTCCGAGTGTTCCGTCGAGTGGCGTTCCTATTTACGCTGATCCGATCTTCCCTCTCTAGCATGGCAAAAGTGACATACAAGCGTCATCCTTCCCCATGGATACTGCAGTGATTGTTTTATAATATATTGAGCTCGCTCTGGGGTACAACACCTGAGCCTCAATACAACAACTTGCTTGTGGTCATTCAATATACACAGGTATTGAGGTTGAGTATATCGTCCCTTCCTTCCTCCTCTCCTTCATCGTCATCATCGTCATCCGAATCTACAAGTGGAATGAAGCGTCTGCCTTCTTTCTGTGAGGAGCTTTTATGAGAATATATGGCACATCGATATCGGGAACCAGACTCACAATCGGGGAGCGACGACCTCGCGCTTTTACAATTGGCACTGCACGGGCAGGCGTGAGCCCAGGGGTCAAGCGTGTAATGCTACTTAGCGGTCTCGTTCTGAATGGCCTGTTAGCAGCGTTTAGTCGGGGAGGTCGGAGAGGGTGGTTGCCTAAAGGGGTCTTCAACTCAGGCGAGAGCCCAGGGCCTTGTAGGATGGTGCTATTTCGTGCCTTGATGAAAAGTGAACTACATGACGCGGATGACTCGGGGATCGATGTTCTTGCTTGGTTGACAGTCACATTCTGAGCCGTACGTAATATGGTAGCGACCTCGGGCTTCGAGGCTGGCTGTTTTTGTACCGATGGGCGACGTACGGGGAGAACTCCAGGTTGTTGCACGGGGGAAGAGGATCGCTGTATTGAAAGAGACGAAGACGGGTGCTCGCTCGGACCCCTGTGTTGTTGTGCAGAGGAACAACGTCGGGTGAACTCTTCAAACGTTAGGGCCGTTTTGTTGCTCCGCCGACTTGACTTTGTATGTGCAGATGTAACGGACAGGTCAGACAATGGACGGCGAGGGGTAAGGGTGCCATTAGTGGGTTTCGCAATTTGGCTTAAGGGAGATCCTGGAAACGCGACCGTATCGGTGGCTAGGGGCTGCAAATCTTGGTTGCCCAGTCGAGTTTGGCCGAGAACGTTAGCGTCCGAGACTTCTGGAGATCGTGAGCGTGTCGATTCTTCGACGGAATTTCTGCGGCGCCTTTTGTCAGGAGGGTGAATAAGCGGGGAAGGATCGCTACCACTGCCGGATAGAGGACGGGACCTCTTCCCAGTTGCCGGGGTAGCTTCCATGTCGGCATGAGGGCTAGCCACCGATGGCATCAATTGCAGCCTAGGGGAGCTCCTGAGCTGCTGTAGAGTATTCCCGAGGCTTATCTTAACAGATTCAACATGAAGAGGCAATGCCTGTACGAGGGGCAGAAGTGGAAGAACAGCTGCGATGATTGTATTTTGCTGTTCCTGTAGATTATGAATGGCTTGGACTTGTGTGTGGAGAGCCTGTGTATGAGTTTGATTGAACTTCAGCAGGCATATCAGTTGAGGGGCTACAATGTTTAGATAGAAATACAGCTTTGATACCATTTGCATAGCGTCAAGCCGTTGATCTAGCCCCTCCAACCTATGGTCGAGGTGCTTGTAAATCCGCTCTAGCTCTGTAGCCTGCGAAGGCGTACCCGTGGACTTCTGAATTTGCGCTTGACTTCTATTGACTGGAATCGAAGGCGGGAGTGCGCATATAGTTGGCAAAAAAGTTTCCATGGACCTACCAATGTCAATAATATCGCCTGAGAGAGCGTCTCTATCTCTTTCAAAAAGAGTCTTCACTTCTTTGATTTCTTGTTTAGTATCTTCTATTCCACCGATAAGTGCGTCGACGCGCAACGAGAATTTCTCAAAGTTAGCCTGGGTATCATGCAGTAGAACTCGCATCGTGGTTCCATTCCTATCCATAGGTGCCATGGGTGGTGTGAGTTTATCCAGATTCTGGGTTGGTCCTAGCGTGTCCGTCCTCAATAGATGTCCCCATAGAGTTGCAGTTGTTGTCGTTCTCGGCAGGAGGGTGGGCTCGTTAAAAGAGGCAGAAGCGGAGCTTGCCATCCTGATCTGTAATACTAGTTCTTGTCGATTTGAAGTTTGATCAACAGAGCTCCGTATCCCCTATTGTTTGGCGAGGGCGTTGGGTGTAAATAACGCGAGTGTTACTGTCACGGCATATCGTTACGCGACGCGATCGCTTGCCTCCCTGATCACGTGCTTACACAAAGTTGTTGAAATCCTTGATCAAGGATGGCCCCATCGCGTCGAGCTCGCTCGCCCAATGACCCCAAGCCTCACTATGCTGAAGATACAGACCAGGACTCAGAGCCAGGGACCCCGCGCGCACCCAAACAACATCTCAGAAAACGCCTTAGCGAAGTTTACCACCCAGATAACGATACAAGCGGCGAGGCAAGGATACCCCTGAGGACCGTGAATATAAATGACGATGCGGCAGAAAAACGCAGGCGGAGAAAGAGTGCGAAGATTATGGTGGTCGAAAACGCCATGGCAGGCCCATCGTCAGAAGGCACCCAAGATCCTGCGGACGTTTCAAGGACGGCGAAGCACCGACAGCAACTGAAATCAGTAGCAGCAGCCCCCGTGATCGATGTTCCGCTAGACGTTATGAGCTCAAATTTTGAGGAATGGATGAAAATGGCGACTGACAATGTATGGAATCGCCGTGCTTTTCCTCATGTTTCTCAATTTCTCCCTTGTAGAAAATCAATGCAGCCAATTCATGGAGCTTTGCTCTAATCGACTACTTCCACGACATGTCGCTATTGCGCAACAACGATGATAACTCTATCAACTTCCAGCGTGCATCCACAACACTGGATGGTTGTGTCAAAATTTGGACGAGTCGTGTTGACAGTGTTGGCACCGAAACTGGCAAGTTACTGAGTAACCTTGCTTCTGGGAAAGACGACGATGATGAGGCGGAAAACTCGGACAACCCTGACGCAGATCCGTCCCAACCAAAGAAAAAGAAGGCTTCTCGACCGGCAGCAACTCTCGCCAAAGATCCTTCACAGCTCCGAAGCAAGAAGTTAGAACTAGAGTTTAGTGTGGACCCACTATTTAAGAAAACCTGTGCCGATTTCGACGAGGGAGGAGCTCAAGGTCTTCTGATGAATCACCTGAGTCTTGCAGTTGGAACAGATGGCCTACGTGTTGTTTTCGATGCAAGTGATTCAGTTGGCAAAAGTGAAGAAGAGGAAGCACTTATGGAACCGGAAGACGATGTCGATCTAAGCTATCTACGAAGTAAGTCTATCATCCGTTTATGCGAAGCACCACTAACAAAAGTAACCAATTTGCTTAGAGGAATTTCTTCCTGATCTTGGGGTTTTGGAAAACAAAGCTATCTCACATTCGCTTGCAGATTTTGCATTTGGAAAAGATGTGTTTGCGTTGGACGAAAACACCTTTTACGACGAAAACTCGGGACAAGATAATGTTGATGATGTATCTGACGCGGGTGGAAATCACGGAATGGAAATGGATCATGACGCCCCTTCAATAGAGGAAGACTTCTTTGTAGGCGCTGATGCAGTAGGGGATGATTATGGGGGTGGCGATATGGGCACAGGCGCAGGAGATGATTATGATGGGGATCAGCAATCAAACGCATCTGTAGGCCCGACAGGTGAAGCAGATAATGGTCGTACGGGACCCTTCGTACCATTCGACCCCCGGCGGGTACCGACGGAGCGGGAGCTCGTGCTCGCAATGACAGGTGTCGATGCAGAGGGGGCTTTCGATTACTTTGACCAAACTTTCATGAAGAATTGGGCTGGGCCTGAGCATTGGAAGCTAAAGAAAGTGATTCGAAGACGTATGTGTATTGATTCTGCCCGACATTAAATGGTGACCAATGTCCTTACTTCAACTCCAGCCGATGCCGATGTAACTGGTGCCAGCAAGGCGACCAAGGCGACCAAAAGCAAGAAGGAGGCATTCAAGGTCGACTTTCTTTCTCCGCCAGATCCCGCTAAGGACCTTGATGACCTCGCGAAAGATTTATTTGTCCCTGTCACGAAAGGGGTAGGAATTAACCTCCCAGGGACTGGCACTGCTGCAAAGAAGGCCAAGACAAAAACCCAAGAGAAGAGAGACGACCATCTACTGCCAGATGATATGCATTTTTCAAGTCGGCAGCTCGTAACGTTATTCCTGAAGCCCAAATTCTTCGTACGTCGCAGTTTGTCGTCTCATTATGAAAATCTCAGTCTTTCTTGGATAGCTCAAGATGCGAGGAAAGCGCGCCAGGTTAAACGTGAATGGCGATGGCGAAGTAGACGAAGATTTCTGGGCACAAGCAGCCGCAGATCAAGCAGCAGGCAACGCTGATGAAGACGATGACGGTATGTCAAGGCCTTCCATACAGAACACATAAATTACTCATTGTTATCATACAGCCGGGGCTGGCATACCTTTCAACACCCAATTCTTCCACGACGATTATGATGACGGTCCTGGATTTGATGATGGGTTTGATGGGACTGGGGTACCCGATGCTGACGCTGAGGAGCAGGATTTACTTGCCGCAACACAGGGACAAACCAGGCGAGTACGCCCTGAAGCTGTCAATTATGCTCGAAGAGCCAAGCGAGTGGATGTGCGGCGGCTCAAAGAAAACATTTGGAAAGGCTTGGACATTGTTATCGCGAAACCCAAGCTTGAAGAGGAGGACGAAAGCATGGTGGGTTCTCTATGTGCTTCTTTATATTCCGCATGGTTAATGATATATCGTTTAGGATGTTGTTGAGGATTCAGGACCACCTCCGACAGATCCTGAAGAGCCGCGGCAATTCAGCCAAGTTATTTCAGGCTTGCAAAAGTCATATCCACGCGACAAGATGGATGAGATCAGCACCAGCTTTTGCTTCATTTGCTTGTTGCATTTGGCCAACGAGCAGGGTCTGAAGCTGGAATCGGACCAGGTTAGCCAGGAAAAGGTTACGGTCATTGATGAGGATGAAGAGATGCCACCAGATGGCGAGAAGAGCGTTGGGAACATTTGGGATATCAAGGTCACTCTTCCAGTAGCCACTGATATCTCGATGACATTGCTGACTCTGAACATAGATATTCCGAGATCCAAATGCAACTCAGTCTGCCTGAATTGCCACGCCGTTACCATAAATTATCCTAAATATGTTCGTTCTTGTTTTGCTTGACCTATTCAATACCACACACGCTATGACTACGAACATAATCATCTTCCTCGTTATACTCCTTCGCAAGTACCGTTTTCATGTACAAGCTACTCTACTGTTGTATAAAATTGACATTAATGTAGACCACGAATTTACATTTGATAGGGGGCAACAAGGGACAGGTTATTCACAATTGTCATGCTGCTGGAAGTGATAAATGGAGGAAGCGTACCAGCTGGAACAAAGAATCATCAACATTCCCTGAGCACGCGTTCCGTGAGGTCCATCCAAGATATGATGAATACATATCATATAAGTCAAATAGTGATGCTTTAACATGGTAGCATGGCGGCAGGCAACCTAATGTGACCCATTGGTATACCCATTCCCATTCCCATTCCGACCCGTCTTCGCCTGTAAGTCAGCCAAGTATTGATGGGCTTTGCCCAACATCCATATCGGAAACGAAAATTTGAAATTTGGGTAAGCAATAGCGCAGGTCTTATTAAAAACACCCTCGATTGCTTCTTGTGGCCAAGAACCATCCTTCAAAGAGCGCGTAAGTTGAGGACATTCAATGCCATAGGAGCAAACTAACTGGGAGTTGACGAGCCATGACCAGCTTCACGCCACGCTCGATGGGCCCATAATACGGATAGCGGGCATACATGAGGGCCATTACCGCCCAACAAGTCTGTACCATCTGACTGTTTTGATGCTCTATCCACGTGCTGCTCTCGCATGACTGGATTTCATGGGTCAACTCTGGATCGATTTTTGATGTCGAGAGTGACTCACCTTATAGCTCTCACCCCACCCACCGTCCTCCCGTTGCTTACTTATGAGGAACTCGCAGGCGCGGCGGGACGATGAGCTCGTTTCATACGTCTCCCCAACAAGGGAGAGACTTTCAAGTGCAAACTGTGTCGCATAGGTGAAACAGATTCCCCAGGATCCTATCCAGCCACCTTCAGGCTGCTGGGCGGCATGAAGGTACGTAATTGCTTTTCGCATGGTTCGGCTACACAAAGTCAAGTTCAGTTAAGGTGGCATCGGACAGGACCGCAGAACGCACTCAATATCTTTCGGTCGATATTGGGGATGATGCTTTCTGAATATAGCAAGAGACGTGATGACAGAGGTTGTGCACTCCGGATAGCAATATTCTATCATGATGTTACCTAGGTAAGGACTTGTTATTACAGGCCCATGCAATCAAGGATTAGAATTACCGAAGACCTCTGCCGGATTCAGAAGTTCTAACCAAGCTGGGCCTCGAATGAGTTCATAGCTTGCAAATCCACCATTTGGATTTTGCAGTGTGAGCATGACATCGACAGCATCACGCATCCTTTTTTCTGACACTAATTTGGGAGTGAAGCTAAGACACTATCAGCCTGGTGTTCGCCTTGCCTGCATGAAGCTGCAACTTACTCAAGGTCGTACTGCAAATACATAACGGCTTTCAGGCCCTCTCCTGTACAATCACTGACGGTATACCCCTGTTCTTTCGTGCTAAACAATACCAGATTATAATTATTGCGACTGGGTTAGATCGTTAAATCGTACCTGAAGCCCCACGCACCATGCGTTGTATGTCTATAGGATGTGTGGTGATGTTTAGGGTCATGTTGTATTTGCGCATCATCTAACCACTCCAAAGCTTTGATCAAGCTTGGCCTGTTCTCCTCCAGTTCTGCTAGTCCGGTCTCAACAAGCGCCTGTGTAATGAACCCAGTATCCCAGAGCTGGCTGCCGTTAGTTCCGCACATCATCATCCCTTCATGGCCGATCCACATGAAATCCTGACGTTTAATCTCGTGTTGCTTGTATGCATAGCTTTCTGGACCCTCAGCATGTGCCCGAGCAACAAGATTGAACATTTTTGAGACCGGGCCAAGAGTTTGATAACCTGTATTTTCATCTTCGCGCACGATGAGGTTGTAAGCGCGATCGACACCAGCTTTACGCATAGGAGGGATGGTGCATTGCTCATAACCCGTGAGAAATACATTGATGGCGTCGAAAAGGGCGGAATGAGGAGCATAAAGGTCGGCCTTGGAGACGTTGTTTCGTTGGTCGGGCCAGTATATCGTGTAATAATCCTGGGTATATAATTCCTGGAAGACAGTTAATATTGATACTTGCTCGGGCTGACACGACAAACCTCACGTAAAGAGAGGATTAAATCGTTCTCCTCCGCCTGGAATTTAACCCCATATAGATAGCTCATTGGCACATACACAGTGCGCGTGTGGATCCACCAACGATGCGGGTGGAATGGGATCCAGTCTGGTAGCAGCCTAAACAAATTAGATTTAATCGTCCAAATACTTAAGTCGAATCGTACCAGAGTTCAGGGGGAACCGGATTGTTTCCCGCCCAATCATATACATTCAATAGCGACAACCAGAACTTTCCCCAAGCAGGAATAGCAGCAGCGCCGCCTATTAATCTATGAGACAAGTCTTCCAGGGGGTGAGGTATCTGTGCTACATACCGAGTTTGTGCAACGTAGCTCTGGCTTTCACGCATACAGGGTGGTCACGGTCAACACCAAGAATGCGGAGTGCGGTGTAATTCAACCCTGTGCCAAAGACCGTTGAATGACCTTCGACGTGGCTGGATAAAAGCTTAGTTTAGAAAGCAAACATGCAATCATCTGGCGTACATTCCCCAACCTCCATCATCTGGATGGGCACGGTTCATAAGGTATCGTATCATCTCCAATCGCTCCCCCTCTTTGAAACCCATTCCAGAAATGTAGGAACCTATTACCAGGCCGGGGAGAAGGAACATAGGCCCTCCGTATTCCCCTGGCCAATGGCCATCATGCGACTGTAGGTTCTTGTAGAAGGTGTACCCATTCCTAGCAGCCTCGAAAGCATCTTTTGCTGGCGGTAGTTCTGGGAGATCCTTTACACACATTTATCAATTCATGCGTCGTGAGTCATGTTAACGGAAGTCCCACTGTCTTCATGCCCAACCAAAACTTGTCCACAGTATTTTGAGGCCATGCAGCGCGTTCTTCATCGGTCTGGAGGTAATGCCATGTGTGTCGACCGCTTTCGTTTACAAGCAATCTCCACGAAGAATAGTCAGTAAAAGGCTGTTCGGCAGATAGCCCAATATTCAGTGGAGGGTACATGGTTGCAGGGAAAGGAACTGGGGTGCATGATTTTAGAGTGGTAGCATACTTAAACTTTGAAATGTCATACGATGATGCTGCGACAAACAAAGGGTCGCCATCCTTTCTTGGCTTCCAATCAATCCCTCAAAACCATGTCCCTGCGCGATGCAAATGTAATTGTAATTGAAACTAGCAGGACGGTCATTCGCGCAGGCTTAGGCCTCTTTGACCTGCTAAAAACCCCTTCTGTGGTATGAACGATAGCTTTAATTTCCCGATATGACTAAAAAGGCCAACCAGGAGATTCAAGCGCGTGTCGGGCTGCGAAAAAGCGCGTCAGCAGAGGCCAACGGATCAGGAGCAGACTCTGAAGCTGCTCTTGCATCGACAAGTCGCTCAGTTTCGACAGCGCCACAAATACAACGCTCAAATGTGGCCGTGAACGAATACCTGGTGGGCCATCAGTTGGATGAGGCGCTTGCGTCAGGCCAGGATATTATTCTCTCTTGGCCCTTCGTAGATGGCGATATCAAGGACTGGGTGCAAGCTGAAGCCCTCTGGTAGAATTCACAAACATTGTCTCCTGAATACACTCACTCACTTGCACCATGACAGGAAATATATTCTATTCAACCAGCTCCAGCGTCGGCGCGTCCAAAACGAATCCCCTGTTCTTCTTTCAATCGCAGCAGGCCTGCCTCGCGACACCTACGAACGCATCTGCCAAGTTTTCTTTGAGCGCTTCAACGTGGCTGGCTTCGGCATCCTTGAGCGGCCAATGGCACAGATGTATTCAGCCAACACCCTGAACGGCGTTATCGTGGATATTGGATCAGAAAAGACCGACATAACCCCCATTTACGATGGCTTCATCGTCCACCCCGCTCGCTCGACGCTTTCAATTGGCCATGTGGACTGCCAGAACTATCTCGCGAGCCTGTTAAAATCGAACCAGTCTATCGTCTCTGCTCTTTCGCCGCAGGACGCACCATTGGGCCCCGAAGAACTCCACGCCACACTTCTTGACCTCGTACAGCAGATTTGGCTGGATGGATATGTGAGGGTTCCATCGGACGGGGAAACAGCGCTTGTTGAGGACGAGGGCGTCACAGATATTGCCGCCGTGCTCGTGGCGGGAAGGGAGAAAGCCGTTATCGAAAGCGGTATGAAGAAAAAGGCCACCGCAAAGGCCTCTGCAGCCGAGCAAGCGCGTGCGCGGGAAATCGAAGCACTTGACCTGCTCACCATCCAGTTTCGCGGACATTCGCTGACGCTGGGAAAGGAGCGCCATCGGTTCTGCGAGCCATTGTTTGATCCCTCGTTACTCAATGGCCTGCCAGATGCCCCCAGGATCTCTCCGGCCAAAGGGGCGCCCTTCTCGCTGCAAGAAGCGGTTGGCCATGCCGTCAATGTAACCAATCCTGATCAACGGCAATACATTTGGCATGGCTTGGTAGTAACGGGTGATATCACAAGGCATGTAAAAGGTTTGCAACGAGCGCCATTAAGCGTTGTGACCTACCTGAACAACTGCTTAGGTATTGGCATCGCGCTCCAATCACGACTGGCTCCGTACATCAACAGCACTGATCTTCAAACCGACATCCAACCACGATCAATTCGGGTGCTATCCGTGCCAGAGTATTACGCCGAATATAGGGAAACTGGCAATGGCTTGAGTGCCTTCCTCGGCACGAGCATCGTTGCAAAGGTAAGCAGACACGCTATGCCCGCACATTTCTGCTAATTGGATGTTCGTACAGGTTATTTTCAATGAGCATAGCGGACGGAGTTTTGTGTCTAAAGCGGACTACACGGAAAGGGGCCCGCATGCGATTATAGAAACGACTCCATCACTGTTATGATTGCACATTTCAGCATATATATGTACCAACAGAGGATAGGGTTCTACACCGCCTCTCTCAAGCATGACTAGCACCCGTTTCTTAAAACATAATCCACGACTTGAATACCGGACTAGATCTGTATTACCTACAGTGCACCATTGCCTGCTGACACTTGACGCTCGCTTAGGGTCGGCCTAGTGAGTTTGACTGCGCAGTGGCATCCAGTGAATGAGAATATCACCTGACGTAAAGTTACATCCAAATTAGTTATGCTATTAAGCTTCCAAAGGCGTGTCCGACTTATATCGTGACACCAAAATTAATCCTGTATACGCTAAATAAAAAAGATCTGGAAAGATAGACTTATGAGACCCACGATGACAGCACGAGGTGAATACGCACCATTTTAAATATTATCCACAGAACCTTCCCGTGGAGGGAAATAATTCTCGGACGACTGAGGTCACGGTTCACTTGGGCCACCCGGACAAGAAACCTCCAGTAGATTTGCGCGCAGTCTGCTTGCTGCGCCTTGGGACCCCCCCAGATTCCGAAGAGGCGCCGACGTTGGGGGTTGAAGTAGCGGGCGCCAGCGAACGACCTCCAGTCGTTTTGCGTGCTGAGACTCGGATCTTTGAAGACATGACTGGCGACGGCCGCTTGTGCATGGATAATGTCTGAGGGGCAGAAGTTGGGCTGCTTATACAGCCAGAAGACACTTCCCAAGCAGAATTATGAGAAGATGTCGAGGCATCGCCACTTGTGGGAGGAACGGAGCCGTGCGGCGCACTGGAATGTGCTTGCACATCGGACGGTGTGGGTGACAACGGGACAGGATAATGGAAAAGCGATACGCGGGGTGCAGGTCCACCAGTTGACTTGCGGGCTGTCCGAATATGACGACGCCGAGTCGATGGAACAGATACGTCAGACATGAAAGGGATCGCTCTATGCGCAGCAGAACCTTGCAAACTCGATCCTGCAACACTCCCCGATGCACCACTCCCTACGCCGCGCGAGATGTCGATGCGGGGAAGGGCCCCCCTCCAGACCGCTGATTTCCGCGCAGCCTTCAGCGGGCGGGGTTTATCATTGCTCTCACGTCGAGCTGACGCTGATTCTGATGGGCTTGGGCTCGGCGATGAACTTGGTATCTCGATGGGCATTTCAATACGGCTGCCAAGGACCTGGTTCTTCGCCGATAGGTCGCGATGCCGCGGCTTTGGAGGCCGCCCCCCAGTGGATTTACGGGCCGTCTGTTTTGTTGCTGGCATAGCAAGTAGTGCCTGAAGCGTTGGGATTTTTGAAGGACGGTGTCAGTGTCACAAATCTTGGCTGTGCAAAATATTTCTACTTTCATTGTCGTCACAAGGTCAACGAGACTAGAGGAAAGGTGTTACTAACAGTTTGAAAATGAGAAGTGGGGCTGTGAGGGAGATGAATAGGAAGTAAAAGTGAAAAACTATGTTATTTGGCGGCAGGCAGGAACCATAACAGGCCCTGATCAGCGTCAAACAAAAATTGAATTTCAAAGGCAGTCAAAAAATACACCTACAGCGGACTCTGAATTTTAGAGTCCGCTTGCGAGCAACAAAGCAACTAACTTACCAAAATTCACACATGCCCTAGAATAAATTATCGGGGGAGCCACCTTTGCCAGCCCGTCGAACAGGTAAAATCATGACCATCATGGAGTTCACCCAAGAGCCATCCACGAGCTTTATAATGGGCAAGAGTTTCAAGTGGCTCAGTGTGGTCAACATGGAAACTGGTAAAAACAAGAGATCGTGCCAGTAAAACAGTTTTCTCCAAAAAAGGAGCCACGAAGCTTCATGATTTTCACGTAGCCGATTGGGGATGCCTCCACGATAGCCTTCCCTCGAAACCGCTTGCGGATGCACCTCATTGTCCTGGGACAAATTCCTGTATATTGAGTGATTCTCTCATCACTTAGACCAGAGTCTAGTAACATTTGAAGGGCCATCTCCTTCATTTCATTGGAGATATGTCGACGCATTGTGGGACGATGGGTCAAAAGTTCTACTCTACGGATTCAAATTCCGACTCCGCTTATGTGTGTATTTTCTGTTGCGGACTATCATTTTAAGAAGTGTTGTAAAGGAACAGGCTGTCACCATATGGAAACATATGCGGAAGTAATGTTTAACGTTCAAGCATTCAAATATTCACCACCTACCCCCACGCAACCTCCTCGCCAAGGTGACGTCCTTCGGCATTATCGTAACGCGTTTCGCATGGATGGCCGCAAGGTTGACATCTTCGAAGAGGGCTACTAAATGAGCTTCGGCGGCCTCCTGGAGCGCGTCAACGGCTGACCGCTGGAAGCGAAATTCTCTCTAATGACAAAAATAAATAAACCCCGTCAAACATAATCACAACAATAATGAGATAAGAAAATAAAAGTCATACCTTGAAGTCCTGAGCAATCTCACGGACAAGACGCTGGAAGGGGAGCTTGCGGATGAGGAGCTCAGTTGACTTCTGATAACGTCTGATTTCACGGAGAGCGACAGTCCCAGGTCGGAAGCGGTGGGGCTTTTTTTCGGCAGCAGCAGCAGCAGCAGC
>JASFDG010000454.1:0-17809 GCA_036937095.1 Phaeolepiota aurea
GTTTTATTCGAGCTATTCATCATCATATGTTTCTTGTGAACTTACTCCAATACGATTTCATGCTCCTGACGTTCAGGATCGGTCAAGCTAGCCACGTGAGCATAGCCAGAGTGAGATTCGAGCTAAGGTCAACCCCAAAGCCCTGTCAAGAGCGGTGTCACCATGGCGTGGGCTGATAGAATTTTGTAGCCAACATGACTTCCATGCATTGCACAGCCGCAGGATCTTCTGTTGACCACTACTTGCCGCCTTCATGGCTACGCAACCACCACTCTCACCACAACCACGAGCCTCCCGCACCGCAGCTGCTACAGCGAGGAAGCAGGCCCACTATGAGGTAGTGCTTGCAGCCGCGCAGACAGTCGTCGCGATCCTTGAGTCGTATGGGATCCCCAGTGCTATCTTCGGGAGCCTCGCATGCAAGCTCTACGGCAACGAACGGTATCCTAAAATGAGTTCATCAGTATCGACATATCATATTAACAACTTTCCCCCCACACTTTTATCAACTCCTAAATTTTCTATTCCCGTCTTCCTCCTACCGCGTTTTCGCCATTTTGATCTCCCTTAGGACGTCGACCTCCTAGTTCTCGAACCTCCCAACGCACAGCACCCGGGAAAACCGCCGTACACCGCCCACGAGTTAAGGAGCTCATTATCCGCACGAACAGCAGCAACTTCTTCGTCAGGCTCCCACGCGATCCCACCGCGACGTATCGGATCCTGTGGTACCGCATCAAGCCCTACGGGCCTACATGCAAGGTCGACATTCTCACCCCCGGCACGATACACCTCCCCGCGGTGCCCCCAGAACTCATCAGATGGGTCCTGGCCCCACCCCTTCGGCAGACTCCCCTCCCGCTCGTCCCATTCTCGCTGCTCCTGCTGCACAAGCTCCAAGCATGGGACGACCACTGCAACGCCACCGAGGCGCACAAGCACCAGAGGCACCTCCAGGACGAAGGGGACCTGCGGCGGCTGGTGCAGCTGCGCGCGGAGATGGAGGTGCTGTACGCGCGGCGCCCCGCGTGGGCGAGCGAGGGACGCGGGGAGCTGTTCTCGGACGAGTTTTGGGCGCTGACGCTGAAGCGTGTCGAGGGGTATTGTAAGCGGTTCCCGGCGCGCGTGGGGGAGTGGCGCCGCCTGGGTTTTGCGGTGCCAGCGGAGGAGATGCCTCCGCTTGAGCTTTATCTCCCTGCGATGACCCTTGGAAATTGATCAAATTTCATTCATTCGTTACGACCTAGCGCGGCATCAAACTCAAGGGTTTAAATTGCGCTGGACGCTTCAATCTTGGGCTCCAGTTTTGAATTGCCTGTGCTTCAGCTTACACTTTGTCAAGGATAAGACGTCCGCCATTACACGTCCCACCCGAGCTATGATTATTTATGATGCTAGTTGAGTATTCCATTCCTCTTTCATCCGCAGAAGTAGGCTTTTCCTCTATACGTGTTAGAGATAGGTCCCATGTTGTATAAGCATAAAGAGTCCCATTTCTAATTGAAAAATTTCCATCTTTCCCAGCCGGAGTCATCATGGACAAACAATTTTACTATTTTCTTTTTCAGAGGCAGGAACAGAGGGTTCAACCTCAGGCCTGTATCTGCTCTTGCTGAGGCTGGGATACCATGCTTGGTGTGGGCGGACGATATGTCCGACGTCCTCCAACTTGTTGCAGATTAAGGCCGCCGCGATAGTTACGAGCCAGCTACCGTACAACAAAGATGGATGGCCCACGCGCGCAGCGGTTGGGACTACCTGTCGACAAGCCCCCCCAGAGCCCGAGAGCGTTCGTGGTATGAGTGCTGGGAGATCTGCAGTCCACGATCCCGTACAACGTCGCCGATGTCGTGCTGTCCATGCCCGTGCCTGGCGCGGGGTTCTCGCCTAACATCTGCCTCCTGCGCCTCGCGCCGTTCATCAACTCGCTCATCCCTGCTAGACCCCCAGTCGGGTTCCGTCACCGCTTGCACCGCGTTATGCCGCTGTGTGTAGAGCTTGAGAGAGGGAAACAGGAGGTATTTCGATACTGTCGTGCGAGGCACCGCAGGTGCTTGAGACTTATTAAAGTGACGCTCCACAGAAGTAAACCGTGCAAAAAAGGTATGGATTCATTTTCCTGCAATTCGTACTGCATTGGACTCACATACGACACAGAGGGCTTGAAACAGCCCACATTCCGTTGGCGTTGGGCATACCTCCAAGATACTACTACCCGCCCAGACTATTTTTCTCAACAGTCGACCATGAGGTTGCACAATGGTATTCCACGCCAAAGGTATGTCTCTTGCCCATTTTCTCCCTTGGATAATTCAGGCACTCGCCATCGCATCGCGCTGACATGGGTCCGTCAACGGTTCAATTCGTTAAGCTGTATGAGCGACGATGTACAGCTGGAACGATGGGAGTTGAGGCAGTGGAGGTTGTGCTGGTGCTGGTAGTCTGTGCCCTCGCAACCGCCCCTTGTATAAATACCTATCCGGTTTCCCGTTGAGACTGACAAGCGCTTTGGCTTCCGAGTCTAACCCACAAGCTATGCCCTCATGCCATCACCAAACCGCAAACACAGAAATCATGATCCCAAGATTGGTACTAGTAGGGCGGTGTGCATGTGACACAGTGCACAATGCCGACGACAAATGCTTTTTCAACGGTGAAGCAGCAATGTATCTGAGGCGAGGCACGAAAACGGCTAAGTATGCTCTGACGTTCCAATCTCGAACCTAACTGGCTACAACGCGGCACGAATCAACACACAAGGTAAGCGGCCCACGTCTGCAGTGGCTGTACTCAAGTTACTGCGATATATCGACAGTCCTTGCATGCGTCCCGCCACGTCAATATTCATTGCGTGCTAAATCAGGTTTGATAAGGAGAAACACCCTTAACACAAAAAAAGCCGCTCACCAGCGCATCCGCTCCAATATACGGCGCAAACCCCTTGAACCTCTCTTCCGGTGTCATATCTAACAGATCCTGGACAGAAATCTGGCAAAATATAAGCGCCGCGGAAAACCCGTTCATGCCGTCCAGAGACGCCACATCAGCCTCGTCCTAGCATCCAATGCACCAAACTGGGAATCAGGCTGCTGCTGACTATATATATATATAATGCAAAGAACGGGAACAGACCTCCATCGCTTCATCGCCTAGCCACGCCCTCTCCCCCCATATCGCACCCTGCGTTTCGTCCATCGACTCGGCCATGTCGCCGAAATACCGCGTGTACGCTGCTGTCTCCAGCACCCCGTTCGCAAACGCATACCCGACCGTCGCCGCGGCCCGTTTCGTTCCGCACGCTTCAGCAATAGAGAGATCGCGTCTGAACTTGCGGATGGCTTTGACAATGGGGGGCGTGTACGCATGCGGTGCAGCCGCGTCCGCCCGCGCAGCTTTGTATGAATAGGAGGAGGGATAAGCTTCGAAAATCAGGAGCAACCGCGCGAACTTCCATGACTGTTGTGCGACCCTCTCGATGAGGGCACCACACTGAGAAGGCAGCGTGAAGAGAGGCACGAGTATGACGGCGGTATACGGGTCCAGGATAAAGTCGACGCCGCCAAGAGAGTCCCTTTCCACGAGATCGACCGCGCACTCGGGTGAGCGGAAAGCACGAACTAGGATCTGTTTCTGGATGACATCGAGGGAGGCCATGTATCGATGTATACTCGTTGGCATATGTTTGGTTTCTGGTAGGCATATTGCGTCGGCGTCAAGGATATCCTCAGGAGCAGTGTATTCGCGAGGCGATGATGTGGCCACAACGGGTTCCCGGAGAAGCGGTTCGGGTGTTTGAACAGGGATAGAGATCTTCCTGGCACGGAGATTAGCAAAATTTGCGACACCAAGAGCGCGAGATGCCAGTTCTGGTATCAGGACGTCAGCTCGCTCTCCCCTGTCGGATAAATTTTTGCCAGAGATGATCTTAGGTGTGTCGTTCGCTGCACCAGGGTTTTCGTAAGTCGACACCATGGTGACGTCCGCGTCGATATTACTGAAGCCCAGTGGTCCTGTATCGTCGAGCCCATCTGCCGAGTAGGACGTACAGTTATTATCATTGAATCGAGCCATCTCGTTACGGTATCCACCTGGTTGATGGTCATTGATGTATTCCTGATGACATGGAATTCAGCTTGTCGCAGCCAATCTGCATAATAAAACCCACACCTCTCCGAGATGGTCGCCATCCATTATCCAAGTCTGAGAAAAAGAGTCGTTCTCGAACAACGTATCATCTCTGCCAAGTTCGTCTCCCTGCATCTCGGAAGCAAAAGGGGCTAGGTGCGAAGTCTCAGGCCTGTAGAGACTTGGTGTACGAAGTCCATGTTCAGGAGGGCCGCCACAAGATACAGGTATTACGCCGCCCGTCCGCGTGCGTTTCCTGGGTCTATCACTTTCCACGTTTCGGCTCCCATTATTATCACCACCGTTTTCGTTAGTTTCCAGATTCCGTGTGAGTTCTCGTTCCGCAGTTTCACGAAAAGGTATACCCCCGCTCAGCCTCTGGCGTTCCCGCCTCGTTAGAATAAGTTCCAAAGTTTTCGTGTCAGATGTCAGACCAGGATCCAGATCAGTTAAAGCCCCCGAAACATCCCATCGGTCGATTTCCTGGTAGTCAGAGTCTAGCCCAGCCACAGCGGACAGCTCAAAAAGGTTATGTGTCAGTAAAGCAAGTGATTCAGGAGTATAGCCAGCAGCGGCTGATGATGATTCATCTACGGGGTCAATAACGCGAGCGATTTCTATATGGCTGGGTAACTTGGTTTTCGTCGTGAACGCTCTAAACGGGTATATTATGAATATCATATCATATTCGCCAGCTTGGGGGGGACTTACACCCAAGAGAGAGAAAGACGTAGCGATGGGATGCCTTTGGCTTTCCGCAGAAAACTGTGTGGGAGGGTCTGTCCCGCCTCTCCCCCGATAATAATGAGGTCCTCGAGTTTGTTGGGCAAAAGAGCCCCCGTTGGCGGGGGAGCGTGCACATTAGGAGCTGAGAGGGTCGGCACTTGACCAAGAGCAAAATATAAGTAATTATCAGGAGTTGCAAGCCAGGGTCCACACACCATCGATCAGAAGTAAACTTTTCCCATCAAGCTTTTCATCCATAATGAAGTTCCTCAACTCGTTGGATCCATACAGGGCGCCAAGTTCGGTGTCGAACTCGCTGTCACAGCCTCCAATAGACGACGCCTGACCAAGCACCGAATTGGACATGTCCAACATCTCATCAACCCCCGCTTGCACTTCTGTTCCCAGAAGGGACTTCAGGAAACTAGAGAGGCTACAACGGCATCAGCACATGTCGCGTTAACGGAAATGACCTCGCAATGACCTTTTCCCAGATAGCATATGCTCTGGACGACCGTCCAGGCCCCCAATGAGGCGAGAACGAGGTATTTCGGGCACTTCTATAAAGAGTGGAGTCAAATATATATGTTGAATGTAATTGCTCATAACACGGACCGAGCTTTTCGCCTTCAAGCAGCTCACAAAATGCCGCAGGCTCGGTATCGGGCGACGAGACGTGGAACAATTCATCGATTTGTGCATCTTCCTGGCTCGAAGTCGGCGACGGAAGGAGAGACGGAGACGAAGTGCAGAACGTCTCTGCAGATGGATAGTCTTCACTGAACACGGCGCCAAAATTGTGAAAGTAAGATCCTTGTACTTACGCCAGCCATCGACTATAACCATATTCTCTTTCGAACAGTCCTCCGAGGTATCTTCGGGGAGAATGTGAGGGAGAATAATAGATTGCATATCGGCTATCGATAGAAGCTTCCCCTCGCCATTTGGGCCCGCAGTTTTGCTGGTTCGCGGGAATAAGGGCACGAATTGGGGACTAGGGGGACGATATGGCGCTGGGCTATCTGGGCGATGCGCAGGAGCTAGGAAGCGGTTGACATATCCCGGAATCGGCGCCATCGAGGCTGCCGCCACTTTCAATGCGCTGCGGACGGCAGCGTGGTCTTCTGCTCGCAGTTCCCAGATTGTTTTCCTAGAATGGAGAAAATGAGCGCATACAGCCGCCTTGAAAAATTAACCACGCGCACAGGGTCTGTGGAAGAGGTATTATGGCGTCGTTTATAGGTGCTATCGGTAACAACCCAACGCCTTGAGAAGATATGATAGCCCCAAGCGACTTAGCAGACCGGCCCTTGTCAACCCCAAGCCGTGGCGTTTCACGACGCGATCGTGCCGTCAAAATAGGAGAAATTGGTCGATGCGGGGGAATCTCGCCATCTGGGACGAACGAGCTTTAGTAATTGTCCAATGCGATACAGAGAAGAAAAAAATCCTACATTCGACAATCAAGGCAGCCTGAGAAGACCTCGTCTCGCCAGGCTTGCTTTTGAGGGAGGTTTTGATAAACCCTAGCGCGTCCTTTGTCGTTTGTATTATCTCTCCATACGGGGGGATTGTGCCGAGACCATAGGTCCGAGAAAGGGTCACGAATGGGTCAACCGGGATGATGATGGATGTTGGGTCAAACACAGGTACTTCGACGATACAGTGCGCGAAAAGCTAAGCAACGAGCTTAAAAGGCAGCCCAGTGAGAGGATGATCGTGTAATACCTGGGATACAGCATCCTCCGTGAATTCGACATAATCGATGGTCAGGTGAGCTTTCGCATACGGGTGAAGTAAGGCCTGGATGTGGTCTCGGTCATGAGATGATTCAGTGTCAAGCATGACATCTGTTGCGTTGGCTGGTGGTTCGGCAAGGATAGCTATACGATGGCCAGGGGGCCCTTGCGCCTAGGTCCTTTGGCAAAGTGACCCAGTGAGATTTACCCGAGGCCGACAGCCTCTCAACCAAACAGAGGTAAACGGGAAATGTCAGATTCCTATCACCAAAATGCTCTACGCTGTGCAAATCCCCTGAAATGTTGAAGCCACGCCAATGCAGAGACCGCCGAAGGCGATTGATCGGAATAAGACTTGTAAGATGTGGGCCGAGACACTGTCTAGTCGAAACCGTAGTTTGACAGTTCCGACTAGTGACACTTGTAATTCCACGCGTTCCAAAGAATTCAAACGTGGAACGGGCCAATGAGTGGCATCAATGAATCGGTTGAGGAAGCTGAAGAGAGTATGACACAGGCGCCACAGGCGCCGACCGCTGCTCCGACAACAGCCGGGTTACCAACATCAACGCGGCATAATAGTACAGCTTGAAGGGATGATCATTCGTAATCTCGGTGCGGGAAAGGTTGAGCATTCTACAGAGCCACAAACTTTCTCAAACTCGCGTCGTCTCGAACATTGAGAGTGCCGTTGAGGACACAAAACAATCATGGATTTACCGAGGGGCCAGCAGGTGGCTCAGTATCAACAGCTTAGATAAGACTATCCTGAGGTAAGCCGAGCACATTGATTATGGATTCTTTTTGTTTCTGTGACTGAGTAGCTTTCAAGACCAATTACAGCGGTGATAAAAGATGTTGGCCTACTCTAAAAGGAATGTCGACAAGTTTATGATGTGAAGAGTTCCTCCTTCAATGTAATCCCTGTTGACCTGGTTAATCTTGGGCGTTCGTCATAAGAGCACAGAAACACACCTAACTCCTCGCGAAGAGGTTTCAGCTCATCGACGTATGCCTGATACTGTGACTTGTTTTCCACCTTCTCCTTGACACCCTCAAACACCCTCACCGCAGTTGCATAGTCGTTTACGCGTCTGGCTGCCCTGATAGCAGCTTCAACAACGGCAGTAGATGGAACAAGATCGTGTGCGAAGCAGTTGTTGAGTCCTCGCTGAACTTCAAATAGGTCTTCTGCATTTTTGAAGAAATTGACATAGCGCTCAGAGAAAGCCTCAAATGTTTCTTGGGCATGGGAAGAAGCTGAGCGAGCGAGGAGGGCTCTGCTAGACGCGGCAGCAAGAGCAGGACGGGCAGTAGCAGCACGGAGGACGGTGGACAGCATCTGGGTGCGCATTTTCTGGCAGAGGAGTCGTGATTTGTGAGGAACTGTTCGGGTTACTGTCGGGAACATCCGGCAGAAATATTTTGGTTGGGTCGGCGCTTGCCGAGCCAGATTCCCACAATACACAGACAACGGCAGCACTGCAACATTGGATATATTCCTGGAGAATCGGACCTCAATCTGCGCCGCTTGCAGTGAGTCTCCTCTCCCAATTTTAGCAGGGATATGTTCACTCCAAGCCTCCATGACTCTTTATGGCAAGGTGTTTGGTTCAAGGAGGAAAAGGCGTTGTTGCAAGCAAGTGTTCCAACGGAATAATATCCAGAGCAGACTAATCGCTTGAAACTTCACCATCATTGGCTATGTCTGAAATCCGATATTAATCTGGTCACCATCAATAATTGACACATCCCATCAACAGTCTCGAAACGCATCGCTCTTTTTGTCGCTACTGTAGCTCCAGAACTAGCTAGGGGTGAAAAAAAAATAATGACGTTCGCTGCTAACCCGCTTGCCATCAGGGTACATTTATATCAACAAAAGATTCCAACTTGCAACATGTCCGAGTCAATAGCCATACCCAGTACAAGGTCACCTGTTGCGATAAAGACAGCTCGCCGACTCGGATTTGTCGACGTAATGATAGATGGGGAGGGCACCCGAGCGTGGTTCAGAGACCTCCGATTGAACAGGCACCCACTACTCCGTCATCCCAGGATTGCGATGCCTTGGTTGCCTGATCCGCTCAGACGGTTGACAACATGCTGGGTGAGGCAATTCCTTCTTAGTCTCCGCGAATAGTGTATGCTGTGTCGGATTGTCGCGTACAGCCCCATTCGGAGAGTGTTGGGCGCACTGCCACACCGACGAAAGGCGGTGACTCACGCTGTGTCACTTCATATATATATTATGACTGGCTTTTCGTCCAATATGACACACAATCCAAGCTTTTCCAACGCGTCTTCACAACTCCCATCATTGATTTCCAACTCATCAAGATCTTTTCTGGTTGCGATTCCTATCAGAGCATGCAGCACGACTTTGCCAACTCCTCGTTCGAAGACAGCTTTCCTAGCTTCGGCGACCTCAACCACCCCGCCCTCTCCAGCTTCATCGACGTGCAACAAATTGCCCCAGCCGCATCTGGGTCGGGAGCAGATTCTTTCGTCCACCGGCGACGGACTTCGATAGGCGCCCGCAAGCGTAGCCCTGAGTCCCTTATTGCACCCGATGCACCAACCCAACCAAGACGCTACACCATCCCCTCCGTGACCTCCAAGAAGGAGATCCCCGCGTTTTTTGCCCGGCAGCGCGCGTCGCTGGCCCAGCCCTCAGACGACGAGGAGGACGAGCTCACGGAGGAGCCGCCCGCAGCAAACGCGACGGACCAGGAGAAGATCGAGTGGAAGCGCCGCCAGAACACGCTCGCCGCGCGCCGCAGCCGCAAGCGCAAGCTCATGCAGCAGCAGCAGCTCGAGCAGGCGGTCGACCGCCTCACCCGCGAGCGGGAGGTCTGGCGCACACGGTGCCTCACTCTCAAGCAGCTCCTCATCAGCCACGGAATCCCATGCCCAGACTTCAGGGACTGAGTGCACCATTGCTCCTGCCAACACTCAAGTTCACACACACGCACACGTACCAAAAGGCTCTTCGACACACCAGCCCGATGAACGTTTTTGATTGCCTGGATTCGCATCCTGTATTTGTCCCCCCCCACGTTCAGTGACGTATCGCGGATGGCCTCTACGATGACTGTGAGTAGCTTATATATGTATGTCCTCTGCAGAGGAGTCGTGTGTTGATTCGTGGCGCATTGTAGGCAGTCAGCTTGCCCCGACGAGATTGCAACTGTCAGAGCGGACGTGACCGTAGCCACGCCTCCGCTCGAGATACGTTGCTGCTTCATCACGAAAAAGAACTTGTCAGCAATGCGCTCCGTGTCATTTGCACGCCGCCCATACCAATCTTCCCCGTGTACCAGATCTCGGCCGGCCATGCAAGTTTGATACTTTCGGTCGCCTCTGGGACTTTGTTTGTACCATGACTTTTATGAGACTCTTATGCCTTCACATACACCTCTCTGGACTCTGTCTTCTTTGCCTCGCTTATGTTCCTGTCTCAACTCCCTGTATTTATGCGCCAGCCTTGTCCACTAATTAATTGACTCTACTCTGAACCCCGCGTGACGATTTGCGCCACAAGGGACCCGGATAATAATATTGAAAACACAGTGGGTGCTTCTGAGTTTGCGGTTAATGATAACGTGAAAGGCATAGCTTACAGAATGGACTCGGGACCCAAATTTAAAGTGCCTGTCGGTCTCTTTCGCACCCGGGTTTATAGCGGGAAGCCGGACAGGTATGTGGCAGTTGCGGCGGCACAGCTCACCGACCGAAATTGATCCGTTGCAATCCGTTGCCTTCGCTTATCCCATCGTTCCAGCTATCACGGATGCATCATCGCCCATACAGCCTAACGATTTTGAATCATCAGCGGACATGCTGAAGCAAACTCAACATTCTTTGTACAAAAACGAGAATGTGAAGGGGGGCAGACATACCTTTGACATGGAATACCATTGTGCAACCTCGTGGTCAACTGTGGTCGCTTCCTGTTGAACACATAATATTGGGACGGGGACAGCGATCACTGGCACAGGTAAGCTCAGCGGCAATGGGCGCTAGGGCCGCTTCACAGTGCCCCCTTTGTTGGACGTAAGTCCAGAGCAGTAGGAACCACAAGAAAATATATACATATTCTTTTGCTCAGGAATCTCCCCTTGCAGTCTGTCAACAAGCATGGAGTCTGAAAAGGGAATAGTAAAATTATTTATTCACTGCCACGACATCCGCTGTGTTCAACGTGACTACCAAACTAGCTTCTGGACGTGAATCTTTCACATAGAGTGCTCTGATCTTGACTTTTGGTCTTGCTTGACCCGTCAGATTTAACAAGGGGAAATGTTCTCTTTACAATCGCGTAGCAAACCATGCTTCAAATTGCCCTGATCCTCCTTCCCACCTTCGAACGCAAGAGGAAACGTATCCCTAGTCGGAGTTAATTCATCACCTCCATCCAAGTCCACCGAAAGGTCCAGGAAAGATGTGAGCATCGGCGGAGAGGAAGCAGCGGCATCCGGAAAACCTAGCCTTTTCTGGTACCGCTCCTCAGAAAATGACAGTCGAAGTGGCGTTTGTGGACCATCAGAGTCCAAGGTCGACATCGAAACATTTCCTTCGCCATTCAATTCTTCATCAGACCCGTCACTTTCGATGAGGACAGAGGTTCTCAGCATCAGGGAGCAGTAAGGATTATCCTCGCCCCGGAGAAAATCACCGCCGTCGCTGGTCATGGAAGACGAACTGGACCGCGTAATGGACCCCTTGCAGGTTTCACCATCCAACTGTGTGCATAGCAGTTTCGCGATTCCTTCGTAGAGCCCAATGTGAGATTCGGTATGACAAGGAACGATGCGAGAAGGCAGCTGGGTTTTGGCAGATTCCGCGTCGACTCTAGCCTGTACATCAGAGGGTTTATACAAGTTGCCCAAGTCCGTCTCAAGAATGGGCCTAGGGAGATGCTTTTGTATTATAGGGGAGACCATCGCAGACGGAGGTGGAGCATCCATAAACGCATCTTCGTCGTCGGAGAAGTCAAAATCTGGCCAGTGAGTGAACCCCATGTTAGGTAACGCATCGCTGTGCAGTGCTGAATAGTTCAGGAAGGATGGTTCAAGAGCGCCGTTTGGCTCTGAACCGGCAGGCGGTTCCAATGAATGTACGCCCAGCAAGGTGGAGTAAGGATCCTCCAGTATGTCTTCCCGTTCGCAGGCAATAGAATCAATAGTGAAGCCTTCACGAGCCGGCGTGGGTTGCATCCCAGGACGATTAAGAAGAAAGGCGCGCATCGCTTGTCCCATCTTCGTGCAGAATTAGCTGCAGATAGGAACATGCAATCCGAAACTGAACGTACGATAAACGAAGTGCAGGCGTATGCAGGGAAATAAATAAGCTTGGTATCGATGGCGTCCAAGAGCTGGTCGACAGACATTCCCGGAGCATATGGATCATTAGGGTCGCCAAAGATAGCTTGGATAGTCATTTCAGAATGTAGGGCGCCGTTGATGCTGCCCCGACCAGCGGGAATCTCGTAGAACGCGACGCCGCTCAAGCCTATATGCTCGATTCTCACAAATCGCCTTCGTTCACGCCCTTGGCCCATTGTGCTGTTTGTCAGATCAGAATAGACACATGAGCTTATGAGATGCCTCCAAATCTTGCCGGACGGGTGACGAAAGAGGGGTGGATTTGGGTAAATGTGATCTTGTGCTGGTCGAAGAATCATAGCAAGTGTGTCCGACCAATTTAAGGTTGGGCGACGAGTGTGGGCCATAACAATGTCGATGGAATCGCTGACGATAGAATGTGCGGTAGGAAATATTTCTGGGCCTGCAGATGATGGTGAGGGTGTGAAGGTTTTGATCGCGTGCTTCCGAGAAATAGCGTTTGTTTGGTTTCTCACATGCGTACCTCACCCACCGAATGTGGCAGCGGGTTTAGGATGATTACGAGGGAAAGCAAGTGGTTAATACATGAGCAGATGAGTCGAAGATAGTAGAGCAGCATGGATGTAGATGAGGAACATAGTAAGATTATGGAATCAAAACCACATTTGATTCTGCACTCCAGGACCTGGGTGTTGGCGGGGTGGGGTTGCACGTTTCGGTTCATGAAGAGCTCGATGAAATAGCCCCATCAAGTATAACAATCTGAGGTCGCACTCCTGTGTTCTTCAAACTGCGTCGCGGGAGGGGTTTGATAGGGCGAGATGGTATGAAAGACGTGATTATTTCAGAAGATGCATCAGAGTCAAGTTCGGAATCGTTATCATCGTCATGCAGGTCCTCACTCATATCTGAAGAAGACTCGGACGAATTCGACTCATCAGCTTTCGGCTTGGATCGATTTTCAAATAAACCAAGACCAAGATTCTGTTTTGGTAGATTCACATGAGGGAAGTTGAGCAAGATTGAAAAAAGCGGCGCACCATCTCAATGTACTGGTCCATGCCTTCGTCCATGTGCTCAATATTCACACTGTTTGGGTCAGTTTCGGCGCGCCGAGCTAGAACTGCATTGGAGGCCTCAATTTGCGGTATAAATGCCTGCACGCGAGATAGCACTATTGGCTAGAGGTTATTGAAAGTAAGTAGCCGGCACACGACAACTTACGACCTGTGGGGGGTGGGATAGCATGCGTTGTCCGATCGCCGAAATCAAAGCATGAAAAGGTGGGCTTCTGCACATTAGGTGCACTTGAAGAAGAGTTTAGATTTTCGAGAAAAGCCTCTGGTGGAGAAAGGGATTTTAGCCGACGATGATTGCCAAGGGGGTTGTAACATACGGATTCTTGTTTGCCTTGCTTCTTCACTCTCTACGTCCAGCTTCTCAACAGACCGCCTGGGTGCGTTGTCGCCATCGTCCATAGCACGTCAAGGGATGTTGTAACTTAACGGAATTTCAAATTTCAACACACAATTTATAACCCATCAACATCACCAAACAAAAATAATCTTTGCATATCCCTGTCAATTAATCCAACGTTACCACATCCACGATTTCATCCATTTTCAGGCAGCTCTTGGGCGCCTCTGGCTCGCTGTTGCGTGCAGTCATGTCCGCCAGTACCTCTAAATCTACACATATCGCCAAACCAAGCAAGGCCCAAGGCTATGAATTCTACCGAGAAATTCTTGGAAGCCCAACGTATATTGTCGCACCCATGGTCGAGCAGAGTGAGCTGGTACGCCACCCTTCTGTAATTCTGTCTAATTGATTGTAGTTCATAGGCCAAATAGGCGTGGAGAAGGCTTTCAAGACGCTATGGGGCACAAGTAAGTGAGGACATCGTCATAAATCTGTGAGTTTGTACTGATGAGTTGTCCGATTCAGCTGGTTTATACACCCATGATCAGCGCCAAAGTGTGTATTTAGGGTTCGTTTCTGCATATACTAACTTATATTACAGCTGTTCGTTGATGCCTCAAATTTGAGGTATCGCCAGCAAAATTTCGACATCGACTCTGGCGAAGAGGGAAACCCGACCTCTGACCGACCTCTCATCGTTCAATTCTGCGCAAACAATCCGGTTCAGCTTCTTGCTGCTGCGCAAGTTGTAGAAAATCATTGTGATGCTGTCGATCTCAACCTCGGATGTCCTCAGGATATCGCTAAACGCGGGCGATATGGTTCGTTCCTCCAAGATGATTGGGAACTGATATTCAACCTAAGTGCGTATCGGCTTTTTATGACTACGGTAAAATGTTCAACTCCGCCGAATAGTCAATACACTTCATACCAACCTCACCATCCCCGTAACGGCCAAATTTCGAGTGTTCCCTACTGTCGAGAAAACTGTTGCATATGCCCAGATGCTCGAACGGGCAGGGGCCCAGATAATCACCTGTCACGGGCGCATAAGGGAACAGCGCGGGCAGAACACGGTTCGTTCAAATATTTCCTTGCATGCTGCGCCGATTGACGACTAAGTAGGGTGTAGCTGACTGGGCTAAGATTCGTGCTGTCAAGGAGGCCGTCTCAATTCCAGTCTTTGCAAACGGGAATATACTTTTTCAATCCGATATCGAGGCATGCCTCAAAGCCACTGGTGCTGATGGGGTCATGAGCGCTGAAGGCAACCTCTACAATCCAGCACTCTTCGTCGGCCTACCATCACCACCACACGATGTACCTTCATCGACGGACGATCATGACTCTGATGACAATATCCTAAAGCGACAGCCCTTCCACCCAGACCTCGCCTTGGAATACCTTTCAATCGTCGAAGGATTGAAGACGCAAACGAATGTCGGCGGTATCAAGGGTCATCTGTTCAAGATCATGCGACCAGGGCTGATACGAGAGCACGATCTTCGCGACCAGCTTGGAAAGATCAGAATCGAACCGAAGCGGGTGAAAGAGGGGCTTTGGGAGTACAAAAGTCTGTGTGTTGAGATGAAGAAACGGATGGAGGTAAGGCCCTTGAACCTAGTGAGAACATATTTCGCCTGACGTTTAATGCTAGCGCGATGCGATGGCTCACCTGGGCACACCACTTAGAGACTTGATTACCATTGAGCCGACGACGGGGCTACAGATCCTCCCCCATTGGTTGGCACAGCCGTATTTTAGACCTTCGGGGCCTAACAAGCGGGCCATTGTAGCAAGTGACTATATCCCTTCTTTTCCTGTCGTCTACGACCAACTTACCTTCTATTAGGAAGACGTGGCAGCGCCAACTCCTGTGAAGCGACCATTCTCTGAGTTGGCATCAACGCTGATTCCCGAACGTTTTATTGAACAGTGAAGAGGCCCCAAAGAGAGGTCCAAGAGAACCCTTCTGGAGGTGATTGCTTGGCAAATGTGCTCCCCCCTAGATATTTAGACCGGTGCACAGAGGATGATATTACACCCAACTTATATATGCCGCTAATGGATGTAAAGCATAGTAATGGCATTGCCGGCGCCTTGGTACGGAGCGGTGCTATCTGCCCAACTTGTATCTCGCCGCCATGAACGGAGCCACGACATCGATCAGTGTGACGACAGTCACCTGTGGCCAGAACTCGACGGATTCGCGCACGACGACAGCAGTTCGATGATATGAAGATTATGGACCAACTCGAATGATGATTTGTTAGACCCCATGGCTCAAGAAGGCTCAAGATACGCAACCAGGGCTAATGCAAGAGCATGATCGCTACCAGCTCGGAAGGTCCAGAGTTGATCCGAAGTAGGTAGAAGAGGGGCTGTAGGAGTACAGTCAGCGCATTGAGATGAAGAATAAGCTCCTTCAGACTGGCGGAAAAAAATAGGCCGTCTGATCGATGCTAACTGTTGGTTACCACCAAGCCAACAACAGGACTTCACGCCGCTTCAGGCCCGCATCAGTACGCATTTAGACCTTCGTGTCCCAAAAAGCCGACCATCGGCGAGTAGAGCTTGTCGCCCACGACCAGCTTACCCTCTATTAAGATGAGGTGGGCCTAGGACGAGTACCTAGAAGAAAGACCACCGATCAGCACTCCAGAACATTGACCACAAGAAGATGCAAAAACTACTTACCTTCGTCTCAGACACGCTTCAGGGGCTGGGCCAAAAAACGATGCTCAAACATCGGATCGGAGGGGGAGCGATCACTCGGGGTGAGCCCTCTTCGATGCAGAAGGCAGGCCAGGACAGGGAGGTTCAGAAGCGGGAGGACCCAGGGGGCCTCGCAAAATAGACAAAATCTTAGGTCTAGCATGGGGTCTAGATCTAAGGGGGCTCAATAAAATGTTCGACGCTGATGCCAGTCCAGTGGATGGTCACTTCACACAGGCTGGCGCTGCCCACCTCATCTTTTTTATTTATTTTTTATTTTTTATAGTCATATTTGTGTCTTTGGGACGTGGTCCCCACATTCAGGATGGCATTCCTCGACTCCAGCAGAGTAGGGACCCTCAATCATAACAAATAATGTACCCCAATCCCACGCCAGTCCTATTCGTGCTGTACTAACTTTGGAATTGTCAAATTTGGGTGCCAAGCGGCTTTGTTTCCTATGGACATGAGACGATGTGTCTGTTTTCTGTCCTATATGTTGCGCATTGTCCCCACTAACATCAGCTGCTGTTAAATTATTGATAGGTGCTAATCGGGGTGACTAGGATGTGACTGCTTGTTACAAGTAGAGTCCTAGTACTAACGGTTAAGGCTAAGCGTCCTCGGCTTGAACAGACGAGCACATATGGCAGAGCTCATTTTCCTGATATCCCAACCTTCGCGTTGCCTCCTCTGGGCAAGTTATTCACAACTTTGATAGGCTACTACTAAGCTCGATCAAAGATGAGTGTTCGCCTCATGAAAGCACACCTCAAAATGATGCATTCAAGCTTGTCATGGTCGATTTTTTTTAGAGAATCAGAATACACAACCCCCGAATTGACCCTGACCCAAGGGCGTTGTTGGTTTGTGGGATGACATGGCTTCCGTGACCAAATGTATTTTCAACTAAAGAGTGGCAACAGAACATGATAATCAACAAGCCACCCCGTTTCTTGGAAGATCATTCCACTGACAGTTCCGATACATATTTGCAACCTCTTGGCAGATAGGCAGAATGTGAACTGCAACACATGCTTGGCGGCCTGCTGATTGGGGGCATTTCCGCATCCATGTGGGTTGGTACCGCCAAGATGCCACTGCCCGTCGCCTTGAAGTCATCAGCTGAATCTCTTACCCCTTTAAGGCTCTCAGGCGCCGTTGGCGTTCAAACCCAGTTTTATATCAAGCTGTACTTACCCTGCTGATTGCTCAAGTCAGATACTCTTGGTGTGTGCACAATTTGGATGATTGCCTCCCTTACCAGGGTTGTTGATAGTATTGTAAGTAAGTTTACGTGACGGAATTCCCCAGAACCGCATGCAGTATACTCGGAGGTTTTGGCTCCCAACAGTCGCTGCCTGTGGTGAATAATATGTTGTATGCCTGATAGCCTTGCCTTATCATCGGGGCGACCAGTTAGCGCTGGTGAAATGTCCGCGCTGCTTACTGTAATAAATGACTTATTGGGATTGTATTGCGGAGTTTCCCGGCGTTCAGAGACAGGGGGGTGGGTCACCCATACATATACTGCAAATTTGCAATTTAGGATACTCATGCTTTCAATAATGGGTATAGTATTTACACTAGGGTTTGCACTCTTGTGGACACCATCATCACATTGTGTCTATTCATGCTATTGCAAGGCAGCCAGACAGGAGCGGTGGGATATGTGTTCCCAAGGTCTACAAGCTATCGATATATCCATAGAGCCTCCCACCTAGACTCAACACAACC
>JASFDG010000455.1:3414-17602 GCA_036937095.1 Phaeolepiota aurea
ACCTTTGAGTTTTGCCTTGACCAATAGATCAATGATGTTGAGTAATGTGCCCCCAGGTCCGTATTACACAAGCTCTTGGGCGACATCAAACGAAGGCTATCAGAAATCCTACAACACACTGAAAACATCCTTTTCTCTGAACCAAGACTTAGGGATCTCCTTGTATCAGCACGTCGCTTCCTCATTGGCAAGAATCATCCCGAGCATGAGGACCCTCACGTTGGGGATAGGAAAAGTCGATCTAGCAAGGCTGTCTTTCGACATATTTTCAGGTGTTGAGAATCTTGTCATCCAAAACGACGTTTCTGTCGGCAAAGTGTTCTCCATGCTCTTCGCCCAGGCAAATCAGGAATCAACAAGAGATATCCTATTCCCCGCCTTAACCAAGATGACCATCATCCCTCCACAGAATGAATTCCACCAATCCTTTAACGCGTTCCTTGATTTTATTCGGTGGAGACGAAGTCAGGGCCGGCCCATACGGACTGTCGAGTTATGTTTAGAGTGGTTCTCGTTTCGGAAGATGCCGCTGACGGGCGTTTTGTGGGCGATGCTGGAGGACCTTCAAGTCGAAGTTATCCCCTTATACCACCTCGTCGACGGTGTTCTCGTCAAAGCGGTCGTTTCGCCTGCCCCTTTGCAGGCTGACCAACGAGGCCCACTCCCATATAATCCAATTGAGGCTGATTGGGAGGATGAATACGCCAGGGGCACGAATTATTTTGATTCTTGCCCCTGTTGTGAGGACGCCATTCAGAATGACGAAGATGTCTTTTCCGACGACAACTAGATTCATAGTGGGTTGATTATATTCATGTTCGACCATTTATTTGACAAATAAAGATGTTGGAAAACCAAGGACCTAATTAATGGTTATATGCCCAGTCAGTCACGAATAACACGAGATTGCTTCGATTCAGAAACCCCCAGATTGCTCCTCCTCGACTATGGAGGCTTGCCATGGATCTTCGGGTACAATCATTCCCAGTTCACTACATGTGCCAAAAATTGGTGGACACCCTATATCTAATCCGCTTTGAAAATGGGGGTGAAGTCAAACCTGCAACTCATCCTTCGCTAAGACCTATTCCACATGAAGCAGAGATAACCCCTTATGACAGATCAGGTGCAGGGGGCCCATGCTACCGACAATCCTCTGTCCGATTGTAAAGTTTCTCCAGCCGAAAACCTGCATCAACGAATGACAGACGCACGCAATCAGCTTCAATGTGCGCCAATTTTCAGGCAGCATATGCTACCATTCTGAACGCCTGTATCAATTGATCTTCGAGGAGCAACCTGCTGTTTCAAGTTTCAAGGCTGGCTTCACCTATCCCATACGCTCGACAACATTGGCGAGATGCCGCTCCATCACCGCCCAGGCGCAGTCCTGCGGCTCCCCTCGCAGTATAGCAAGGGGCCTTTGCCGAGAACAGGAAGTCCAGTATTCCCCACTGGCCCACCCTGATGATACGACAGCCCTCGACGACGCAGTTGGCCCATAACACCCATCCCGCCCCCGTTCCTCTGCCAGGCTCACCCCCCCAAACTCGAAACCCCAGGAACACACAAACTATAAACTCATTCATCCACACATATACAACAACAACTCGATGTTCCGATTCCACAGAAAGGAGGTCATACCCTCTCCGGAATGTACGCTTGGATTCCCCGTTCTTCGCCAATCTATCCAGTCTTTCTGTAAAGGGTGTTAGAGGATATCCAGTATTCGAGGGAATTGTGAGCCTCTCCACCATCGCACTGCCCAATCTCAGATATTCCTGGAAAACTACTGCTCCTCAAGAGTCTCAATAGCCGCTGGTGTTGCGACGAAGCTAGTCTCGTATATGTCGCTGTCTATATAGGCTCATCAGACGCAGGCTCTTCGTTTTTTTTTTTCAGTGGTTGATCCCCATTTGAACTTGGTAAAGCCATTCCATTGGTTCAAATTGACTTGCGCAATGGGGCCTCACTTCATTCAGCCTCATTCTCGATTCATAATCACCCAGGACAGCAGCGATTTGAATTCTACAGGAATTGTCTCTTTCGGGGTAAGAACAGATTATTAAGTACAAGATATGTGACAGTGTAGTGATAAAGGTCATCAATCGATATAGGGGGCTTGGGGCTTTGTGGATGGGCGTTGACGAGATTGGGGGAAAGAAATGCAGGCAACAGGGTCGGAAGCTAAAGCCCTAGCAGTGAAACAGTGGAAGAAAAGGCAGCCTTGTTTGTCAAGAATGAGCGTGATCGTGGTCATGAACGTGAAGTGTCAACAAAGGGAACACGGGAGGACAGAGGGGATATGGCAGGACAAGGATCATTAACAGGATCAAGTTGAGCAATCCCTAGGGGTATCCAGTGAGCTATGGCTGTGATGGTTGGGAAACAGGACCCAGGATATAGAGGATGTGAATGAGTGTGGCAAATAATTGCATGATGGGATCTATATGCGTTATACAAGCAGCGAGAGACGACACTGGGAGAGGAACTGCAGATGATACAGGAAGGCAAATACATCCAGGACCAGTTCCCCTATGAAGCGGCGGCTGCAGAACCAGTCGCAGTGCGGCTTGGGTGTCTCGCTAGTGTTTGTCCGACACGTTGGGCCTGGATGCTGCTGAAGCGCTGAAGCTCCTCAGGCTTCATAGTGACCTTACCACCAAATCCGACCTTGCGGGCGGCGCGTTTTATGAAGGATACACGATTGGAATATAGTGATTCGTGTATGGACGCAGCACGAGATTGTGTGCGAGTGATTGGAACACCTGCTGCAGACTCATATGCCACTTTGACCTCACGACGTTTGCGAAGGCGCTTGATAACAGTCGCTTTCATGGCAAATTTAATCCAATCAAGCGGCACGAACCATACGATATTCTACGTGCTGGGTGAGCAAAATTGCAACCCTAAATTTGACTTAACACATACCCAAACCCAGACAATTCCAATCCAACCAGCAGATATGGAGTGGATATTCGTGAAGCCCCAGTCACCATAGGCTGCGATGATGGAAGAAACAAGTTGAGCAATACAGAAAGCACCCATAAGAGCGGAGGATGGGCGTTCCATGAAGAAGAAGCTATGGGATCGCGTAACGAAGATAAGGGCCTGGGATATGATGGCGACTTGGAGGTAGACGATCATGTGAAGCTGAGGATCGTTATGGTCCACTGGGCCGGGTTTTTGCAGTGAGACGCCGAATCGGTCCTGGAAGAAGGTCGTCTCGATGATCGTGCATACCAGTGCGATGCTGGATAGAGGGCATTAGATTTTGAATATCTCAGGCAAAGATGAACAAGGAACTTACGTCGAACCGGTAAGGTAGATACCGTACGCAACTGCGAAGGAGAAGATCTCAGCCAGATCCCAACTATCTGGTGTCATCGAGGGGAGTACGCGATCGAGGGAGAGAGTCATGATGGTACCGTCGTTGAGGAGCGCAATGATCAGAACCATGAAGGGTGGGAAGTCGAACTTGTACGTGAAAGCCAAAATTGCGAAGCAGACGACAATACGGATGGTGACAGCGCATGCGTAGATTGAGTAATTCCTCATACGCTGGAAGATAATGCGAGATTGACGAATGGCGTGAACGATGGTGGAAAGACCAGGCTCGGTGAGCACGATATCGGCGGCACCGCGAGCAGCATCAGTTGCACCCTCAACGGCGATGCCCACGTTAGCACGCGAAAGGGCAGGGGCGTCATTGGCACCGTCACCAGTCATGGCGCACAAGTGCCCGAGGCCCTGTAAACGTTTCACGATCTCGTACTTGTGCTCGGGGAAAACTCCGGCGAAACCATCGGCATCCATGATCATTTCATCGAGAGATGCGTGCTTGCCGCCGGGAGCGGGACCATCCTTCAATACTTTAGCGGGATACATGTGATCACCAAGGCCAAGACGCCGACCAGTTTCCTTGGCAATCGCAAGCTGATCTCCCGTGACCATCTTCACTCGTACTCCAAGAGCAAGAGCATCATCGATAGTTTGCTTGGTATCCTCGCGAGGAGGGTCAAAGATGGCAAGAAGACCAACGAGTTCGAAACCATTGCCCTCTGCTTCATGGTCGGGTCCCTCCAACTCTTCATATGCAACTGCGAGTGCACGCAGCCCACGACTAGCATATTCTTCGACATCTTGCTCGAGCTGATTTTCTTGCTCCTCGGTCTTGTTCCGTGTGCACAATTCGATGATCATACCAGTCATGCCCTTCGTGACACGCTTGACCTTGCCAGTAGACTCTTCGAGGAATGTGATCTCGGTTCGTTTGTCGACGGGGTTGAATGGCCTGAAGTCGAGAAGTTTGATTCCGGCACGAGCACGCGAAGGATCTCCAATGGCTTGTACTACAGATGCATCAATGGCATCTTGATTCTCTGTACGAGAGGCGTAGGCGGCGAGAAGAATCACATCTTCGGGAGTGAATGGACCATATGTTTTGATGGTGTTGCGGTCGATGGTCAATTTGTTGGTTGTCAGAGTACCAGTCTTGTCTGAGCAAAGAATAGTAACACCAGCCAACTCCTCGATGGCAGTGATACGGGTGACGATCGCCTTATACTTGGCAAGCTGTTGAGCACCGACTGCGAGGGTGACGGACAAAACGGTGGGCATGGCAATGGGGATGCCACCGATCAAAAGGACAAGGATGTTATCGAGCCCGCGCCGATATTGGAAACGGAATCCGGCGTACAAAACAAAGATTTCTGCCAAGACAAATGTGCCGATCGTGACCAGACAGAATGACCCAATTTGGGCAAGGATTTTCTGTAAATGGCCAGTGGTGTCGTCATCCTGACCGACGAGTGACGCCGCTCGTCCGAAAAATGTGTTAGGCCCGGTGGAAATGACCACACCCTCCGCTTCGCCCTGTTTACACGTAGAACCCCTAGAAACTTATGGTATTGCAAACATCGAAGAGCCGAGTAAAACGCTTACGAGAAACACTGATCGCCAACCTTCTTCGACTGGGGAAGTGACTCGCCAGTCAGGGCAGCTTGATCGATTGATACATTCACTGCATCGGTTAGCCGACAGTCGGCGGGTACGATATCACCGATCTTGAATGAAATCATGTCTCCAGGAACCAGAATGGCTGACTCGATTTCCGACCATGTACCATTACGCTTGACCTTGGCCTTTGGCGCCAAGGAATCCATGAGGGCTTTGACGGCGTTACCGGCATTGCGTTCTTCATAGAAACCAATGGAGGAATTGATGAACAACAACAGGACGATTCCAGTGAAGTCCTGCCAATCCGGGGGTTTACCTTGACCGTTTGACAACGCAATAGCGACGAGAGCGGCGGCTTCCATGACCCACGATAAAGGGTTCCACATAAAACTCAGGAACTTTGGTTCAGGGTCAACACGATGTAACGTAAGTCAATTCAATGAATAAGTTACCTGGAGAAATGCATTTTGCTCCTCGGCCTCGAGTTTGTTGGGACCAAAAAGTTCGAGACGACGTTGAGCCTCTTCCTGGCTGAGACCATTTTCGTCGCACTGAAGGAGTTTGAACACATCGTCGATGACGATGGTCTCCAGGTCGACTTTTTCTTTGTCGTAAAGATCTTCTGCTTTTAATTCGATCTGGGCACATTCAGTTAGATCGCCTCGGAGATTTCGATAGAGCAAGCACATACAGTTGACATATCAACATTAGCGTCTAAAGCATTGCGTCAAGGGCAGCCGGTGCTATGGAAATAGAAAATACGAACGGGTTGGAGCATCCTGCTCATGGGCGAAATCCTTGTACTCTCGTTTCCTCTTTTCGGGTTCCACTGCATCTGGGGTGGTGTTGCCGTCTGGCTGTGGGCCAGGCTCTTTCTCGATGTTGGTGCTCATGGCTGAGGCGAAAGGCGGGGGTATGAGGAAATAGAGAGGGGCTCGCGAATGCCCAGCAAGGACAAGCTATGAATATGAGAACCAGACAAAGGGGTGTCGAAGGTGGTGGAACAAAGCTAAGAAGGCGTTGAGGGCTGACAGTATGTTTCCTTTTAATCCCACCCCGATTCGCGATCGGGCGACAACAAAGACAAATACGACACTTCGCGCCGCTCCGTCCCCATCGTTGAATTCCCACTGGCTACGCTTACCACTGCCGTCGTATGCTCTTGTATGTTTTGCTCGCATAACATACCCCTTCCTCATCCTTCCGAAAATTACCCCAGCCAATCTTAGCGCTCTATCCCCGTTCGCCCAGGGTTCCACAATGCCTGCACCTCCATCGGCTACTTGCTGCCTCAAATCAACGGCAGCAGATGCCGGTCTCTATGAATACATTTCACAGTTCTACATAGACTAATCATGATGATATCAACAGTCTCCGACTTTCATAGCGCATCGTGTGTCCACGATGACATTACCCTCATCCTTGGATTCAACCAGTTTGCGACGCAAGGTAATTGTCGGATGCGCTGCCGTCTGGTTATTTTAAGTATGACATGAATTGATCCCTCATAATCATCGTCATGATATCCGCTTGCCAACAATATCTTGTTGGGATACAGCCCTGGTTTGCATGATGCGCGTTTTATAACGACAGTGACTTTGATAAGCTTCACACAAATCTTAACGCCTCTCGAAAAGCAATCACTGTCCAGGTTCTGCCTTCTTGAAAATCATGCTGACCACCGCGTGTCAAAATCACCAACCGAACCCAACATTCTTTTGATCTCACATGTGGATGTGGCAGGCCCAGCGTATTTACACGGAATCCCCACTACCGTGAGACCAATTGCACCTCGTCAAACTTGAATGATAAGAAATTTAACAGGAAACACCTCTCCGCCATATTCGCCCTTACCTTACAATCCCATGCAGACGCCCACGCACATCGCTGTGGTACCCATACGCGATAAAAGCGCTTGCTCACTTTACGCCAGGTTCTACCGCACATTCGACCTCGAGGGGGTGAGAGATTCTTAACGTCCAAAATAAGGAGCGATAAAAGCCTCCTAACGCTCAGCAAATATTTCTCTGGGTCGACTAGCTATATTCCCTCAGATAATTGGGGTGTGGCACCGATTTATCCTCGTGTACAAAACGCCCATGGTCGGAGTTTTGCATACGCCACACAGGGCAAGAGTTACCCCCAGAAAAGAAGACCTAGACAGACAGCTCTGGCACATGATGAGCACGGGGCGCCACCGCAAGGTTATAGGTGGCTGCTGCAGCCGATGTCTCCGCATCGTAGACATCGATTACAAAGGCCAGGCGAGAACATCCGAATGTTCTAGGAGAGGATTTGTATTGTTTCTTATCCACAGTGGATGATGCTTACCATTCCGTGCTCTGCTGCGATCGGAATGACCACTTGTTCACTTGCCGCGGCATTGACCAATGCATGTGCCTTGCCGGCAGGCCGGTTGGTGCCGTGTGAGAACGTCAATCTATTCTTAGGTCGCCTCAATTGCAAACAAGGATTGGATACTGAATTGGCGATACCCACACATTGCACGCAGAGGAAACCACCTGTTGACACTTTTTTTTGTTCCTAAGCGTCTATTCGGCGGTTTTAGGGAGCGGGCATAGGCCAGGGCCGTCAGACAAGCAGTAAAATGAGGCTTCATTCACTGTCGACGGCGATTACCCATCATTCACAGCACATACCCGAGAGCCAATGAAATCGCGACGGCAGGCCTCAAGAATATCCAGCATTTTCATTCTCAGAATGCTATTCTTCTTATAGTCATTGGCGCGAACTCCATGGCTCCCTTGAAATGGATTACCCTTCCAATTATATTGATATCCGGCTCAAACCAACTCCTCTGCGTGGCTTACAATGACGTTTATATTGGCATCGGATATGTCCATCTATAACGTGCCCAGGTAAACACTACGAGAGAGCATCGCCCGCCAGCACCACCTCCTATTGCAAATCCTCGATCTCGACAATGTTCCATGAGCAGCGCCCAGCTCACTGGATTGGAAGGGTTGCCGAGCCCGACATGCCTCTACTATATTCTTCCAAGCCAAATCACCCCTGTCCAAAGTACTCCAACCGAATCGACGGGCACTATGACCTGCCCCTCGCCATCCGTTCTGCTCCCAGACTCCATCCAGGCACAGTAGAAACCTACAACGAGGCAAAGCCAACCCAAGCATACTATGTCTGTTGGGGACGATGTCAAACGGTGAGCAAACATGCTGAATGCACGGGGAAATGTTTATTACATCTAAAAATAGACCTATCAGACGACCTATTTATAGGCGCCCGAAAGGAGGCCCCGCAGTCAGACTGTGTGAAGGTCAAAACCAATTTGGTTGGTATCTCCGACTTTGAACACGATGGTGGCGACGAAAACGCAGTGTGTCCATCATGATCATCTGGGCATTGCCATGGCCATCACAATCATACCTTGATAGGGACTAGTGGTGATATAACACCATGTTGAAGGGTATCATGGAAATGATATTCTGATGCAGTGGTCGTCTGTGATGAATGGAACTCTAGCTTCGTTGATATCTGAGAAAGGCCCCCGTTGTCATAAGGATGGAATCACCATCAGTTGCAAGAAGTGGAAGTGCTGGACGTATGCTCAGAAATTTGGCACGAAAATCACGCAAACGGGGGTTAAGGAAGAAAATGTACGTGTCAATCATCCGCTTCTGCGAAGTTTTTATTTTATTTTATGAAGAATCTTCCACACCTGAGAATCGGCCCAAGTCGCAAGCGAAGACGAGGAACGTATGGATAAACTATCGGTTCTTGATGTCTACGGTACGAAACAGAGCTTCGCTTCCGAAACCGAAACAATCGAAAGCATCACACCTACGTCGATGGCTTTCAGTTCTATGCGCAATCTCCCACAACCTGTTGCACGTCACTGTGGGGTGCGCGCAGGGGCACAATTCAGCGTACCTACAATATGGCTAACTGCGTACCCTATGGGTTAATTCACATAACAAAGCCTCGCTTAAGGTCAACAAGGTAAGCCAGCCCAAGATGCACAGGTGGCCGGTCGCCAAGATACAGAGACTACCGCATGCGCCAGCCACTCCAACCTGTCTCGGACGCTATGCCAACTCAAGTTAAGTCTTCATGACCCTGTGGGCGGAGCGTCCCCATCACGCACACACTGGATGCGTCTCACAACTCTGGGTTGCCCATTTATAACCCATCAGGAGCACGAAAGCTGCTCATGAGCCAAACCCGTGGAGGTACTAGTAAGGCTTTCAAGTTATCGTTCCTCATATGTAGTAGCTTTCCAGCCCAACGCGAGCGAGACGACCGGGTGATATCAAATGGTCAGCATGGACCCCACTCCAGACTACGCTGGGTAGGTTTGGGCCCCATTTCTAAATGGTCTACTTTCAGGGTGACAGTGTTTCGGTTCGTGGGTCCGTACTTGTAGCAGCCTTAGCGTGATGACTGCATTCTTCCTGGGCCGGTAATTATTGGAGCGGCCAGTTTGCAGGAAAACATGTTGAGCTGCATCGCGTCGAGGAATGTGTCGTGACTAGCATAGCGGCGTCATAGGCAACGCGCCTTCCGGTTGGGCAAGTGCCAGTTAAGAGTGACTCTAGGTTTGTACCTCATCTTGCGCCCTCCATCGACTCATTTCCTATATACCTTACATCCCTATGAAGGCGCAAAGTCTGGTAATTACTCAGTGGAGCGATACCAAAATGATAGCAGTGTCCTGGGCCTACTGGAAGACACCCGAAAACTTGCGAAGGCTGCCAGTGGTCTGATTTAAACTGAAGGATTCGGTTGACAGAAAGCCACCTCAGATTTGCTTCCCCTCTAGTCTGTCTCGCGAGCATGCTGTCCGGTGAGTATATACAAGAAGGGACGGACTTGCTTGGAACAGGGCTCAAAATATAAATATGTAAGGTGAGGGAATTGATCATGTTACGCACAAAAGCCTTCATTAAAACCGAGTAATTGCGCGTTCAGAGCTTGAACTGAACCATGGTAGTGTACAAAGGAGTGCGATAATACAACGCGATCCCAATCAACGATCCCGTATAACAATAATAGAGGGGGCATGTTTTTGTATGTTTTCAAGTTCTTCTGCCAGTTCAACTCGCCCCCCATGATGCATCGCACGTGCCACCGCGAGAACGTCAGCAATACAAAATCGACAGTCGCGCGCTTTGTAGCGCGCCACATGGGGGGATGAATTCCTTCTCAGTTCGGATTGTACGACATATTTCGTATACAGGAAAAAAAGTATTTAGTTTAGAAATGGCAGTTATTCAACCCCTAGTACCAGTGTTAATACCATAGCACAGTACCGTATCATTAGGCATTAGGAAAAATAGGACAGGAAAAAGGTGGAAGTGGTTGCTCAAGCCGTCCCGCTGGTGGATGCGAACCCAGTCCAAATGTAAGGACGGCCGTATTGGAGGCGCCTGGCGTCGCTACCTCCGGGCCTGGTGCGTGGGGCAGTGTATGAAAAAGGTGGAAAAACCGGAAGACATGAGGTGTGCGGTGGTACTTGCGAGACGGATGGTGTACGATGCGCCGCCAGTGGGTGGGCGAGAGATACCTCATGACTGGGAAGAGGTAGTCTTGGGACAAATGTAGTCCAAGCGCACTGGACGATACTTATGATTGGGTCCTGCCTGCCTTGGTTCGTCCGGAATGTGTGTAATCTGAGTTGATTGGTCGTTATATTGATTTATACCCGTATCTTTTACATTACTTGAAGCTACAACACAGCAATTTATACATATAAGCATTACAGATAAATAGCACAGATCGACGACCAAAGGAGAGCGAGGACGGACGGCGTATTGGTGAAGTATGAGCAATGTTCCCGCTAGAATCCCTACGTGAGAGGGAGTTGCGACACCTAGAGGACGTTCGCGTACACTGGCATCACCCACTCCCCAGCAGTCTCATTGTAACAATGATCCCCAAGTCTTCCACTGCCAGGACTTGGTCGAGCGTGAGTATGTCCTTAATATCCTCAGTCTGTTTCGTTCGAAACTCGATGACTTCGATCCCGGCACCCATATCCCCTCTCCACAGCAGAAAATCCATCAAAAGTTCAAAGTCGGACTCGGCCGCATGCACCTTTGGGTCCACAAGCAAGGTGATGATTCGCAATGCTGGGAATAGAATAGGTTCAGGGTCACGTTGCAATGCGAAGGGTTGGCACATTTTGAGAAAATGCTGCAGGGTTGCGGTTTGCAGGAGGTGAAGCGTTTCGATGTTTGTAAAATTCGTGAAGAAGGTCTGTGTTGTTAAATGGAGCTCGTTCAAGCGTAGTGTGAGCGACTTGAGGAGGGGGAAGATCTGGGAGAGGGCGGTCATCATGGGGTTGAAATGGAGGAGCCAGGCCACGGAGGTTGCACCCGGATTGTAGACGTTGAATCGGTTTCTGACCGACTTGAGATCAAGTTCGTCGGTGATGCTCGCAAAATTAGTAAATAGATAAGACCAGATGTCGATCTTCAAGAAGGCATCGTCCAGCGTGATATCGGCGATGAGGCGTTGAGCGATTTCCCTAACAATCATATCGAATCTGTAGCCCCTGCCAATACCAGTCAGGTCTATGTTCATCGTACATGATGGTGGGAGGGATAGGTGGGCCAGAAAGACACTGGCAGCAGGGTACCGTTCGTTCATGGAGATCTTTTCGAGGAGTGGGAGGCGAATATCACCAAACAAATCATCAATCTCGAATGTGTCTCCGAAAGCATCGTGCATGCTGAACTTAATCAGATGGGGCATAGCTTCTAAACCGTGCAGAATTTCATATGGTGTATATTTCCGAATGTTTTCCGGTGTGTAATGGTGAATATCGAGCTCGCAAACGTTAGAGAACGCTGGGGTCTTCAACTCGGTGCTGCAGTTTATAAGAGCGAGGTTGGATAAAGGAGAGGGTTTGGCATCAGGAGGGATAGAGGGAAGCCGGTGATTTGCGACAGGGCGTTTGGGATCCATAAATACAAGGAACTCCATCTGTGAATCTGGGTGTTGCAGCCAACGAGAGACTGCGATCCACGCATCGTCATCATTAAGACACCCGAAAAAAGATCTGATTCTGGGACAGACATGAGGGAGCTCTTCAAGGTTGCGCGCGTCGAAGCACAGCACATCAAGGAGAACAGATTTGGTTCGTTGAAGAACAGTCCGGGTCCAATCCCCTGAGCTCCATTTACCGGTGACCAGGGAACTCCAAAGCTCTGCAGAATCGAGCGCGAGTGTGCGCCATCGGCGGCAGACTTGTGACGAGTAGCGCGTTGTCTCTGCAGCCTCGAGATATTCTATTTGCACACTTCGCGGCCAGGCGAGGCGATAGCCAACGGAGAAAAAGTTGTGGTGGAAGATTTCGCGGAGTAGGTTGGTAGGTAAATCCATAATAGTCGCGGCGTGGTCGTGTCGGAAACGCCGAGCCTTCAGCGATCGAAACAGAGCCGAGCCGCTCATTCTGGCCTCGGAGTCTTGTTCGCAGACGCTGCCAGTGGATGTAGCAGGCGCCGTCACCTCGCTCAGATCGCCCCCTTGATCTATGACAACGGGCTCGAATTTGACCTCGACCCAGTGCCGTCCCTCCTCTGGCTCAATGATAGCTTGTTGCTGTACTGAGATCAGTTCCTTGAACGCATTTCGGATGTGAGTGACCCTTGCTCACCAGCCTCGATGACATACTGGTAGTGTGGGTGAACTGGACCAAGAGGAGATATACCCGAACTGCTATTTAGGAGTGGACAGTGGTCGCTGAGTGGATGGGTCCTGGAGTCGATTTATGACTACCACTTCGTCTGAGAATTTACAGAGAAATTCTATAGCATATCGCCCACCGTTTGGTAAAAGTTTAGCAGCAAGATCAAGGGAGAACATCATGAAAGCACGATGTTTCAAATTTTGTATACTGGGTTACGGCACTGGCGTGCCGTTGGTGGGGATGCTGCATCAGTCGGGCGCTGATCAATAATGATTGGTCACACCTTATCGCTGGACCATGTAACTTAACATCTGGAGTTCGACCTAAGGCCTAAACCTCAGCTCAGCACTGGCTCAGCCTCTAGGTTTTGGCTTAGCCTCTAGGTTTTCGCTCGAGTCTTGGACCGCAGAGAACAGGGCTTTACACCCAAGCGTTTGAAACCGATATTATAAATGACCGATTCGGATCCGCGACGGGTGGGCCTAGTATATACCCTCAAGATGTGCAAATGAATCGCTTACCACAACTGGCCTCCAATTGCAACCAAGGCTGAGATATCTATAGCCTACACCGTGCTTCCATGAATTTGTCGTATTCGTTGACAACAGCGGGGAAAGGCAAAGCAGACGGTGGATTTGCAAAACCCGATCTCCACGGGATTTCAAGGTTCCGTTGTCTCTTATGAAGATTTTTACTTTCAACGCCTCCTGTAAATGCCGTAGTTCAAGGAGTCACCCAGGATAGAATTCGTAATATTATTGTGCCCTTGCAGAAAGGGCCGTAATACTCAGTTGTAAGTTGTTACCGTGACGTACTTGCGACATCAGAACTTCAGCGCATCAGTCTTAAACCTATGGTCGGGGCTACTTCTCCAAGCAGCAATGAGAGGATCCTTCTATCACCGAAAGGCCCCCAGGTAGAAAAAAAAATTGAGCTGGAATGCTCCAATTTGCTCGAGGCTAGTCATACCCGTACTGAAATGAAAGATTCTGCGCCTATGGCTGACTGGAAAATAATAATATTACCAGATACCCGCACAGTTGGAAGGTAAGTGATACGACAAAAGCAGCCCCTGACCAGCCTAAAACCAGACACACAAGCGGGCATGCCAGCATAACGTTGGTCATGCTGCCGAGCTCACCGCAGCTGATGTCCGCGGGGCTCTGGCACGCACATCGTCCGCATGCAGGTCCGCTATCGGCAGGACAACAAAGGCAAGTTCTTCCGCATCACGATGGCTGAAGTTGTCGAGTAGAGTGTCGCCAGCGCGTGGGATAAGCCTTGGGAGATCGGCAGTGATCAGGTGTGGAAATCTCGGAGGGGAAAAGTCGCCGCTATTGGGATCGAATGCGATCCCCTGAGCATGCAGATGGTCCCTTTTGGACCTGGAGAACGGAAAGAAGTTTACAATCTTGGAAATGCTGGACCTCGGCTGGTTCTTGTGCAGGTCTTTGCTTCCCAACTCTATAATATTAACCACACTTAGTACTGATAATTTACCGGGGATTGCCGGTGCCAGGAGTGCCGAGCCTAATTTCAAACTCCGCTGATCGCATC
>JASFDG010000458.1:0-17441 GCA_036937095.1 Phaeolepiota aurea
TAGATTTGTGGTGCACACTAAGGTGTGTGCGGAATTTGGACTTAGAGAAATTTAGGGATTGAGTCACATGACCCAGCTGTGGCTGTTGCATTTCCCACAAGGTGGTATAAGTCTCTTCCTTCTTACTACCACCTCAAAGTCTGCCTCTCCCACCTGCTTCCATACCTCCCAATGATTGGCATACAAGGTAATACTCCCTCTCTGCTGCCCACTCCATACTCATTCCCCCTCCATGTTAGGTCTGATGTAATCCAGCAGGATAGTTGCCATGTCACTGACCACCAACCCTATAACCACATGCACCACATCCATGAATATCAGCAGAGTATAATATTGGGGGAGAATAAGTTTGTTCTCAACCAATTCTTCCATGTTCTCAGCATTCTGGGGTATGTTCAAAAGCTGACAATTATAGCTTTTAGGAACAGATTTCATTTCATTGATTGACCAAGTATTCATTGCTTAATTTGATGTCAAAGGGGATATGTGATATGTATGAGGAGAATAGGTTTGTTCTCAACCAATTCTTCTGTGTTCTCAGTGTTCTAGAGTGCATTCAAAAGCTGACAATCATAGCTTTTAGGAACAGGTTTCATTTTGTTGATTGACCAAGTATTTGTTATTTATTTTGGTGTCAAAGGAGACATGTGATATGTAGGAGGAGAATAGGTCTATAATAGTATTTACCCCTTTGTTACTACAAAATAATGCCATGTACATCTATCCTCATACTGCCCTATAATTATACTGTGTTTTCTGTTTCCTTCTGTATTGATACAACTATGTAAAAGGGAATTGAGGTTGAGATTCATATTAACTAGCTATGTTAGATAACCCTATGACTACTCAGTAGCCCTGGTAGGATATGACTACTGAATACTATGGTTCATAAGCTGAGAGCTACTGACTACTACCAGGTGCTACCTAGACCCTCCTATAACTATCTGAGGCTATGGATTGAAGGCCAAGGATATTGCAACTATCTAAAGGGGGGACTTGTCTACCAGGCAATTTCAACTATCAGAGCTATATACCTCTACCAATACAAGTGATTATTTCCTAATGTTTAGACTATAGGTTCTAGCAGAAACCAAGGTATTTGAATGTTGATACAAATGGCTAAGTCTTTGATGGTTTCCATGGCTATCCCAGAGTTGCTGCCAAGTTGTACAGGGTTTGTAAGTTATATGAGAAGGAGATAGATAGCAGATATGGGATAGAAAAATGGAAAGTCACAAAGTCATCTACCCAGTTTTTGCAAGGAGACTTTGTTTTATGATGGATAAGTGCTGATTTTGCATCTGTGATACTGCCCCAGACTCCAGGAGAACTGCTTGTACTGAATAGAGTATTGTGGTCAATGTAGCAGCTATCCTGCCAACATACAATAAAATGTAGTTGTTAGGAAGGCATAATCAGGCAGTATCTAAATACTATATCCACATCTAGTGTAGCCACTTCAGCACCTGGTAGTATATCCAGGACAATCTCTACAATCACACTAAATGTCCTCTAGTCACATTGGAAGGTGTCTGGGTCAATTTCCACATTAACTGAGGTATAGTATGGATTATTGCATGGGAGGGAAAAATCTTAGATGATTCAGAATTTGTCTAAGGTTCCAGACTTGGGAACTGTGCCTAGTAGGGATGACCTAAAGGGGCTTATGATCTGTTCTAGTCTGGAACAGGAAAAGGGGCCAGTGTAGCAGTATTTTAATAATTCGGTTTTGATATGTTTGATGACAGCATTGGGTTGGGAGGTGGCAGATTTGTGATTAGGTAGTGTATAGGTATGATTAATTATTGAATGTATGCCCATATCAAAGCCATGGCAAATACCAGCAGGGATGTGAGAAAATTTATGGTATAGTCCAGCATCATGAAGATGGATTTCTCATACCTCAGTGATAAAGGGGGTAATGATGGGGAAAAACTCAGAAAGAGGGGCAGAATTGTGCCCCATGAGTCTTGTTCCCACAGAGGGTACACCAATGGTAGCCCTTGGTGCAGCTGGAGCTCTACAAGCATCCTGAAAATCCATTCCATTGGAAGCAGTAGGTGTTTCCTTCTTTGTCCCATCACTTGTTGTTATCAGGGGCTTTGATGATATGGCAATCAGATCCATTGATAAGTTTCATTGCAATGCACATATGGGAGGTATGGGTGTTAGGTCTCTCATTGCAGACAAAACAGCATCACTGGCAGTTCGAGTTCTGGGGTTTGGATATATCAGCCCAAAAGGAAGTTGATCCTGATGAACTGCCTGTGTGTTGAGTTTGGGTTGTACTTTGCTAGAAGGTAGAAGGTGTTTTGGTTTGCAGAAAGTGCCCCAATAACTTTTGCTTGGCTAATTTCAAAATATGTTCACTGCCAAGGCACAGTTGTAGATCATGCTGATATGTCCAGCCAACCCTCAGAGAGTGCACAATGCTCCTGGTAAGTTCAGCTATGGGGTGCAAGGTGGGAAAGCAGTTTTCTGTCAGTACAGGGTGAGTGGAATGTTGAAGTGCTATGGTGCACATGAGAATGGAGTAAGAGCACAATCACAAATGGAGTGTAACTGGAGAACTCGGAATGAATAGAATGGAATATAACCTCCACATGTCAGAGTAAATGCAAATGGAATAGAACACAAATGTAAGTACTCAGCAATCTAATCTACTATTGGGGGTTGAGATGCTACTCAGAAGGAGAACTCTGAACTCTAAAGAATGTGGGGAGAAGCTTGCACTCTGCTGATCTATTCTCTTTTCTTTGTTGTCTACTGTGGTATATCTTATATATGGTGCTATCTACAGTGGATGGGAACTGTGGTCCATATACTACTCCTAGATCCGAATCCAAGGCTGTACACTGAGAGGCGAGGCTAGTGCAAGGTGTGTGTGAGGCTGTGATGGTAAGCAAATAGGGAGCATGCATGCAGCATGCACGAGGTGAGTGTGAGGCATCTACTCAGTAGCAGTGTGCAATGTGGTGTTGGCTTGCAGGATGATGTTGGAACAAGGTGATGTGATGTGTGGTGCATGTGGCAGGCTCGTAACATGTGGCGCATCACTTGTTCAGACTGGCACATTGGTCCGATTGCATCAGTGCTTCACTTTGCATGCACAAATAGCTGTAGAACCAGTTCCGGTGTCCAACTGGGCTAGGGGCATATCAGCACCAAACATTTGGTTGAAAGATAGAAGGGTCTAGATTTGATTCTGTGAGAGCCAACTGTCTGATCTCAATGTCATATGCCAAGTACATTGGCCATTGCTTGTCATGATCTTCCCTATTAAGGATAAGGTTGTGGTGGGCAAGCCACAGTGGGTATTCATCAGGGACGTGCTCATTTATTAATTTAAGTAAGTGCTGCCAGGCTTGGAACCACTGGTTGAAGTCCAGTGCGTCCTCGCCGTCGCTTGGTAAGGGTTGATCTATGGTAAGGAGCCTGCCCGATGTAGTATCGATGGCTAGTGTGTCCTTGTTGTATTTGTTGGTACCATATCTGCAGTAGTGGTCAGTCAGACACGTTAGGGGCACGTGTGTGCACCATCTCCCATCGGCAAACTTTCTCCTGATGTTTTCGGGAATGAACAGGGTCGTCCCTTCCAGGATTGCCCCCAATTGGCGTGCCGGTCGTCTATTTGCCTGCGGGGGTATGAAAGGGGGAAACACTGGGTAGGTGGGGATGCCCGGTTGGCCTGGGTGCATCTGGTAGAAAGGGTATGCGGGATACTGCGGGTACATGAGTAGTGGTCCCCCCTGGTAGGATCTGTAAGTAGTAGTTAGTAACGGCTCATGTACTGAGGTAGTAGGTAGTGGGTAGAGCCCGGATTGTGTAAACGGGTAAATGAAATAGGTGTAGGGTAGAAGTAGGGGTATGATTTCGTTGTATGGTGTTAACTAACCTGCTATGCCTTGGGGTGCTTGCTGGAAATTAAGGAGGCTGGTGGGTTCTGGGGCCTGTTGAGGTTCGACAGTAGCTCTTGCTTCGGCAGGAGGGGGGATGGGGGGAAGCCACTGCGGTGAATTAGGTGGTGACCTTGTGTTGCGCTCGGCACCTCCTATACCATGCCAGGGTTCCTCTTCATTGCCGGAGTCAGTTTGGTCATCGCTGCGAGCATTCACAACCTCGCAGCGATGTTGGGGAATAAGTGGGTTCCTGGGGGAACAGGCTCGTGGGGGAGGGGGAGCCGGTCTCCCGCGCCGTTGCGGGTATAGGGCTTGGAAGTCTGGGTCGTCAGCGAGAACTTCCCGGTTGGTTGCTAAATGAGCATTTAAGTGTGTGCGCAGCTGGGCTACGGTTCCGTCAGTGGGTAGTTCAAAGAATGTGGCTGCGGCAATGAGCTGTTCTTTGCGCATTCCGCTGATTGGTGTCAGGAATGGGGGCACATCGCGGTTTCCTCATGGTTGGCGAGGCATTGTGTGCCTAAGCTTAAACGGTGGCAAGTGCTTGTGAAAAGACTGGAGGGTGGCCGAGTGGGGCCAAACGACAGTAGCGTATGTAGGTAGGTAGTGTAGAAAATAAGGAAGTAAATAAAACTAAGTAGTGTGTAAGTTCACGTGACTCTTGGGCGAAGAATTCGCCCCCGTCTCACAAGTTCGTCGGGCGCGGCACAATGCACACTGCCGCCGTTAAAATTCCCATCGTAACATTGATAGAAGGTGGCGCATTTTCGGCACCGTGTAGAATGTACGCGTTGTTTCAGGAGTGGTGGTCGGCGTCAGACTGTCCTTCAAGCCTCCAATAACGGGCTACGAGGAATCGGGGTTGATCACAAGGACCGAAGTGGGGGGAGCCATGAGTATCACCAGTTGACACTTGCGTGAACAGTGGTGCAACTCATCGCGATTTGATGTCCTGCCTTAAGTGGCAAAGGCCTTAGACCCCAGGACTCAATGTATATGACCTCTCCAACCAGGCTAAGAAAAAGATACGGCCATTCCCTGCATTGTACAATTAAAGGGGTAAGTACATGACTGCTCGGATAAAACTGATAGCAAAGGAGTCTCGCGTTCCAAACCATTAAGGAAATGAGTTGTGAAGAGAAGAAAAAAAGGGAGGGCGAGTGTCCTTGTATCCGTAAATGCTATCTACTTCCCAAGGTCGTCCGACGCTTGATCTGATCTGTTGCCGTTGCCTATGTATTGTAAGATATCGATCAACGGTGGTAACGTGGGGAGGACATACCGCGGAACCTATCTTGGTTTTCATTTGAGAGATCTTCGAGTGTCCTGCCCTTGGTTTCAGGAAGTAGGAGAGTTGAGAATGTACCAGTCAACATGAAGAAGGCAAAGATTTCAAGACTGTCAGAGATAGAATCAGCAAGGATGGCATGGCTGGTGTTAAACAAGACCTACATATGCTTGACGAATTTGTTGGTTCCACCGATATCCTTGAGCTGACTGAAGCCAACTTGCGCGACGATGGCGCCGAGCTTACCGCTGGCAGCAGAGATACCGTGGGCCGTTGAACGATAACGAGTAGGGAAGATTTCACCGGGGATAACGAAAGTGGTTGTGTTGGGGCCAAAGTTCTGGAAGAAGTTGGCGAGACAGTATAGGAAGACAAAGGCTTTAGTGGCTGGTGGTGATGGGATAGCCGCTGGGGCTGGTACAAGCTTATCGTAACCGAAACCTGTAGAAATATCAGCGACGTGACAAGCCTTTAATTGTATGGAACATACCCATGATGACGAATAAGACGGTCAACATTATGAAGCCCATCAGCTGCACAGGCTTGCGACCCCACTTATCGATCACGAGGAAGGTGGCCCAGTAACCAGGAATCAGCCCAGCCGCCGACAAGATCAAATTGCCGACACAGATGTTCTTCAGGTTGTCGTAGACAGCCTGGGTTCCCTTGGTAGAGGGTGAGCCGAAACCAATAGCCTGGAGAATGATACCAGAGTTAAGACCGAGGCCATAGAATGCGATCTGAAAACAAGATGGTCATCAGAAGATGCGGTGGAAACGATGTAGGAAAAACCAACATCAAGGGCAAACCATGAATACGCGGTTCCAAAGAGAACTTTGAAGTTTTCGAGTTTACCAAAATGGGTTCCAAAGTCGGCCCAGCTCGCCTTGGGAGCGTCGAGACGTTGAATGCCAGCATCCCTATCAACGTAGACGCCAGCTTCATTTAAAACGTTCTGGATATCAGCGGATGCTTGTTGAACGTTACGCTCGATATCCATGGTGAATCGCGGAGTTTCGGGGATGGTCAGACGGAAGTAGAGAGCGATAACACCGGGAACGCAACCAAGACCAATGAGGAGACGCCACATAAAATCAACAGATTTCAGATCTGTAACAGAGGCCTCATGGAGGACGGACGATTTGTAGGCGGCTGTGATAATGAGACCTATCAAGGCGGCGGCTTGGTCACGAGGATAAGCATTCGTTCCAAACGCCTAACGAAGTTGACTTACTGAAGTTTCCCCAACCCTGGTTGGCGAACACCGCGGTCATCATGCGCCCACGGATCTTTTTCGATGCAAATTCCGAAGAGATGACGGCACTCAAAGGATAGTCACCACCGATCCCTACCCCCATCTGAAAGGTTCAGGCAAAATGATCGCGAAGTAGCGGAAAATGTGCTCACGACGAAACGCCAGACAATGAGAGCACCGATGATGTTCACGGCATGCGAACTCCCAGAAAGGGCCTGTGCAAAGGTGGCGACAATGATAATCATCAACTCTACACCATCTATGGAGCCCGATCTTAGCGGTCAAGAATAGAACTGTATTGTCGATTGACTTACACATGCGTTTACGGCCAAGGACATCAGCGAGATAACCGAACAGGAGCTGGCCTACAAGGGTTCCTACAGGCGTAGCAACCTTGACACCAAGATCTTGATTCTTGTTTAATTTTTGACCTGTAACGCACGTTCGTTAACTTAATCAAGAATCGCATGTGGGTGTAAGCTTACCTTTTCCGTAGACGTAACCTAACATTGTCGAGGCGATGTTGATCGCGAAAATATCGTAGCTACATCCAAATTGGTGGGGTGAGCGACAGTAGCATGATCGATGAATGGGGTGATATTTACGCATCGGTAAAGAAACCCACACCAGCGACGATGCAAACCTTGGCATGGAACCATCTCAAATCATAGATCAGGGACATTGCACGTTCGAATGCTACACATGGGCTTACGAAAACTTGGCATTGTCGACCTCAGCCAAAGCAGCTCGGCGCCGCTCATCTAAGATGTATGCGTTATCTTTTGGTGCGCCAACATGAGAGTTGGTCTCGTTGGATCTCTTTTCCTGATAGGTTGCCATTGCAGAGAAAAGAGGGCAGCCAAAGGCGGGTGTCAAACGAGGAAGAAAAGCAACTGGAATCGGCAAGGCTTCTTCCGCCTCAGTTTTTAAAGGAGTACGACATGAGAATGGAGCAAAACTTCAGCTGAATGACCATGCAGAGCTGTACGAAATGTACCTTGCACGTTCGTCCTGTGCAGCCAATCAGAAGCCGAGTTGTTAATCGCCCAACGCATGTTCACACTAATTTCCTTTTACGGAAACCAGAACCGCCCACCACAAATGTCAGAACAGATTGCGATCCCAGATCCAGTGCAACAGCACCGCGCGTACACATCTATGTTGTATTCGCTTCCCGGCCTTATTTCTGTCTTGAACCACGCAGACGACTTGAATCGAATCAAACCGACATATCTTGTGAAAATGCTTCATCATCAATGGGATACGCCCAAGTTACCCTCCCGGGCATCCGCACACGCATCAACTATACGTTTTGTGTCACAAGAAAAATTTTCACTGCGAGGGCTTGGCTAGATAGTCAAGTTTATCAGCACCTGGCTTTGCCTTGGTAAAAATAGAGGGGATGATTGCATCGGGAATAATTGTGCACACGACCAATGTCAACTATGCTTCAACAGCACAAGGCTTGGCGTACAAGTGACCACACGGCTCCAATATTGGCTGTCAACGGTCTTTCGCAAGATTTACCGCAATAGTGCGCTTGGTTAAGGGCTGGGAAGATGTTTCTGCCTGTACATGTTCCAAGGGCTAAGTTAACAACCCAAAGCTTTCGGCATATCGGCCTTTGCCATATGTTCCCACAGTCAATCACCACACTAACCCCTACGTTGGCTGTGGACCGTGGTGAACGTTGTCCTTGCTTCTTGTCGTCGTCGTGGATGAAGCGGAATGGCAAGTAATACAATGCGTCTACGCGCCTTAGCTCTATACAAAGAACTTCATAGGCTCGGGCGTGACTACCCAGACCCATCGTTTGTCTCTTATCTTTAACCACACCTTCGTCGCTTCATTTTGCCTCCAAACCCAGGTATGACTTTCATGGCAGGATACGCAGGATGTATGAGAGTGAGCGGTGCTTTGCGCACACTTTGCTGTTGTCGAGCTGAGCGGATCAAATCAGAAAACAGGAGCCTCTCGGACCCAGAGGATATTGAAAAGGCACTGAAACTTGGGGAATATATCAAAAAAGGCGAGTTGTAGCACCCACCGCCTTGCTGTTACTTGACGACGGCATTGGGAGTACAGAAACACTGGCATTGTATTCCCTACGCAAATATCGGCACTTGAAGAGAATGTATCCGAACTCAATGTCTGATCCTTAGCAATAGCACAAACCATTTCTAGTCGTTTTCACTGCATCGTGTCCGCCGTTTCGCTTCTCTGAAGGACGTTCAATGGTCAATTCCCGTCTCACTAAGTATCACAGACACGACAAAGTCGGGACATCGGTGTCATTATCATTATGTCGACCTTGAGTCACATTTGGCCTGTTGATGCAAACTACAAATCGAGACGACTGGCTTCCTTATGGGTGAAATGATTACACTGGTCCTCGAAAAACCGACAGACCCTATGCTCTAGACAATGTCATTCAAAGTCGGAAAATCAATTTGATCATAGATAATGGCCACTGCCACTGTATTAGAGAGTTTGTACATGCCACGGGGAAGCCACGGGGTGGCTCGGACCGTTGTGCAAACAACACAGCCACACCGTGGCTTTCGCCTTGATAACAAACTGATAACGATGTCTCTTGAGATCGACACACTTCCTCCTGTTCATTCTTCCGCTATTTGTCCTACATAGTGTAGTATATCTGAAGACTTACTCTGATTCTCTGATGGAAACCCAGATACTGCAAGATTCAGTTTCTTTCCTGACTTTGGTTGAGGAAATGTTGAAAGCCCAAGACGAAGACTTCCTATGTGGGGCTGGGAGCCTGCGGCCAGGTGGAAGGATAGACTTGAATAACATGGGAGACAATGTCTGGCTGGACCAATTTCAGTGCATTTTCCCATTTTTCTTCATGTTTTTTTATTGATTTGTTATAGCTTCACTCACGAGGAGGTCCATGAACTTGTTGATGCCTTGGATTTGCCACCTGCCATCCAGTGTGGTGTTTCACACATCCATGAAGACAGTGTAACTGCTATGTGTATGTTACTGCATTGCCTAGCTTATCCATCAAGGCTCGTCAACATTGAAATGCAGTTTGGTTGGGAAAAATCATGTTTCTCTCGAGTCGCTCATCTTACTGCTCTCTCAATTTGGAATTGTTGGAAGCATCTCCTGCACTTTGACCCAAATCGACTTACAAAAGCAAAGCTTGCTGAATTTGGATGGGTTATGCAAGCAAAAGGTGCTCTGCTCGATGTTGTTGTTGCAATAATTGATGGTACACTTCAGAAGAATGCACGACCTGTTCATAATCAACGCCTCATCTTCAATGGGTGGAAACAAATTCATTGCCTTAAATACCATGTATTACTCTCCTCTGATAGTCTTGTGATCCATGTTTATGGTCCAGTTGATGGTTGATGACATGATGAGACTATTTTCAAGGAATCAGGTCTTGTTTGTATTCTCAAAAAGTATTTTTGGACACCAAGTGGTCACCCACTCTACATTTATGGTGATCTTGCCTATTCAGTAGGCTCACATATCTTCTCTCTGTTTAAGGGCCCAATAATCACTCAAGAGCAAAAACAATTTAATTACAAGATGAGCAGGATCTATGAACCTGTCGAATGGATCTTCAAAGAGGTCTGCCAGCAGTTTGAATTCCTCGACTTCTCTCAGAGTCAAAAAATTCTCCTTGGACCATGTGCACTCTACTATATGGTTTCATTAATTTTGTGCAATGCACACACGATTCTCCACTGCCCTCAGATTCCACAATACTTTTCATGCTCACCTCCAACACTACATGAATATTTCTCTGGACCTCCTGTTGAAGACAATGAACTTGATCATTGGTGTCTAGATTCACCTTGGGAGGAAGTTGATGTATAAGACAATGGAAATGAGGGGGATGAAACCATTCTGATAGATAGTAATGCTGATGGCAAAGAGGATTCAATTTGATTGTAGTACTAAACTATGTCTACCTAGGCTGGTTTCTGGAGAAATATCATATGAAGCATATCATTAAGCTGCTCACTTTCCTTTGCATGCACTTCTGCTTCTGCCTGATGCTGTACTGCATCATTCTCCAAGTGAGTCCACATCACATCAGTTAGCCCAGCCATGCTGTCAGCAAGATGAGTAAATCCATCTATCAACTCCTGGTGGTGATGCCGGTCAACCTCTTGTGCATCTGCAAGCTGTTGAACTGCCAAACACCAGTGGTTCTCTATAGCAACCTCAATAGCTTGCATTGAAGTATGAGACCGTTTAGCCACAGGCCATAAGTTTTCATCGATGTGCCTATCAGTAGAAGTTGAAGCTTCAGTGTGAGACCACCTGCAGTTTCGAGTTTAGAAGCAGATAGGATATGAATCTGAACATAGATGCACTTGTGGTTTTTCTCCCATTGGCCTGCTTTCTCTCTTGCACTCAAGTCCTCCAATTGAGTGATGTCGGCTAATATTTGACATTCAACATGTCCTCTCATCGCTGCTTCATGCAGTTCAAGTGCAGCTTGTGCCTCAACACTAGCCTTTGCCTTTGCCGATGTGGATTTAGTTGCTTTGGCAGCAGACTCGGCTTCAACAAGAGCTAACAGCTCTGTCATCGCCTGGTAGAACATGAATATTAGGGTGCAGAGAGAAGAGTAGAGTGTACTCACCTCTATGTGCTCATCAACCTCTTCATTTGTTCCAGTCTTCTGCAATGAGCACATCTCTTCCTTCTGTACAACTGTCAGCATCACGATAATAGCACATCACAATCATCAAACGTACCATGTGAAACTCAAGGAGTTTCTTAAACTGTGTTCGACAAGCATTTCCAGTGTGGTCAATGACAGATTTTGGGCCTGCCTAGGAGCTGTCCTTGAAGAGTTCTTGAGCCAATTGCTCCCAGGCCACTTCTCTTGGCTTTCCAGCTGGCTGTTGAAATGGTCGAAGTTTGAGGACTTCCTGGACAAGATATCGATCCTGCCAAGCTTGCCAGTGAGTCTGGTGTCCATTTTGTGATTGCCTATCAATGAAAGCTGTCGATAGAACAGGTTCTGTCAATCCTACAGCCAAAGCATCATCGTCAGGCTGAAGGCTGCCCAAAATGTCAGGTTGGCAGGTAGATGAAGGCAAAATTTCGAGGGGAAGTGAGCCTGCCTCACAATCCCATGGTGGAGACTTTGGAACAGGTTTCTGTTTCTTCTTGCGACCTTTTTTTGGCATGGAAATAGACAAGCAGATTGATGTCAGCAAATGAAGCCATGGTGTGGCTTGTTTGTTTGCACAACAAAAATAGGCCACAACATGGGAATTGTGTGGCCCATGGCTTTCCCGTGGCTTGCACAAACTCTCTAATAAAGAACACATATCCTCTTCCCCTAGTATCCAAACTCCTGGACAAACTAAAAGGAGCAAAGTACTTTATGAAGTTGGATCTTTGTTGGGGGTACAACAACATTTGAATCAAGGATGGAGATCAGTGGAAAGCCGCCTTCAAGACAAATAAAGGATTATTTGAACCAATGGTCATGTTCTTTGGACTAAGCAATTTACCACCGATGTTTCAAGGAATGATAGATGTGATATTTGAAGACATGCTTGAATTAGGCTTCATCATAATCTATATGGACAACATTCTTATCTTCACAAAAACAAAGGAAGAATTAGAAGGATATACAAAACAAGTCCTTCAATGTCTCTGAGATAATGATCTATTTCTAAAACTGGAGAAATGCATATTTGCACAAGAAAAGGTTACATATCTCAGCATGATCATTGAAGAAGGAAAGATATCCATGGATCTGGCAAAGCTAGAAGGAATCTGAAGTTGGCTGGCACCAACCATTGTAAAGCAAGTCTGGTTATTCTTAGGATTTGGCAACTTCTCCTGGAAGTTCATCAGAAAATACTCCAAAGTAGTGCAACCATTAAACAAACTCCTCTACAAGAACACACCATTTATATAGACTGAACAAGAAGATAATATGTTCTAAGAATTAAAGAAGCACTTCACTGAAGAACTAGTCCTAATGATGCTAGATCAGACTAAACCATTCTAGATCGAGACCAATGCATCTAAGTATGCTTCTGGAGTAGTCCTTACCCAAATGGATGATGACAGAAGCCAGCACCCTGTGGCATTCATCTCCAAGACATTCTCACTATGACTCATACTGAGTAGCCTCATAGTATAAATACCTCTGTACTTGTACCAATAGTTCCTCAGTTTGAATATCAACTTAGTCACTCATCCTTACCTGTCTCCTCTAAGTCCTCCTCCATTGTCCTATCCTATTGTCCGGACTTACCCTGAGTCCAGTCTAACTTGGACATTTCCTTCACTGGTACTCATACTAGTGTCTACTTTGCCCTTGCTACTAGACTTGTCTCTGGAGCAACCCCAATCCTTGGTCTCTGTAAATTGGGACCAGACATAAGCCAGAGGTGCAGCACATAAGCTGAAGCTGAGGTCCTTCTAGTCCAATATAACTCTGATTGGGTGAGAACTGGTCTTAACATTACCTCAGGTAGTTGATCAGACACTGTTTCACTGTACACATTTTCACTTGTACCCTGTTTCACCTTCTCATGTACTCCACATGCTGTAGATAGCTATTCTTGCTATCTTTGAGTAGCATAGTCAGTTCTTTAGCTAGTTCTTGAGAATCTTACCACTCTCAAACCTTCTTTCTGAGACTCTGAGACTTGCTAAGTCTTATTCTCTTCAAGATTGTACTTTCTCAATGAACCCTGAATGCTAGAACTTAGAATGACTGGCAACAAGTCTTTGCTTGCAGTATAGGCATTGTTTGAAGTCATAACACTTTTTATTTGAACATTCTGTCATTGACCTGTTGTAGTCACACACCTTACATAAGTTTTCTCTTCACTACCAACCATCATTTTACCAAACATAGTTTCACATGTTACTACACTCCTTCAACATTCAATATACCCACTTTTCAAGAGTACAAACCCCTCTGCAAATTGGAGAGTTCACTCTTCCTTTATTCACAATACAACCAACCCTACCCCACCCTCCTTTATCCAATGAATCTACAGCTAGTGCTTGAAGGTCCAGTCTATAGGACCAGAAAAAGACCAGAGACTGGACTGGACCAGACTGCAAAAAGACCAGACCAGTAGTCTAGTCTTTTGGTATTTTGGATGAAAAGACTGCAAAAGACTGATTGAACAGGACTGGTTATGACTGGTTATGGACCAAACTGACACTGCCACCTTCCCCCCATCAAAATGCACCAAAAACTAACCAAATCGGCCAAGAATTGAGTGAGATATCATCAAAAACTGATTTCAAATGAACTAGCTAAAGAACTGACTATGCTACTCAAAGATAGCAAGAATAGCTATCTACAGCATGTGGAGTACATGAGAAGGTGAAACAGGGTACAAGTGAAAATGTATATAGTAAAACAGTATCTGATCAACTACCTAAGGTAAATATGAGGGGAGGCATGAGGTAAGTACATATCCAATAGTAAGAATAGAACATAATGGAAGCTATACTCCTGACCTGGTCCTTTAGTTATGTCGTTCAAAGAAAGAAGAGAAAGAGGGGAACAATAAGAAAAGAAATGGGATTTGTAACATTACCCCCTTTGTATCCTTGAAGTCTCTGACTTCATACTATGGTTCCATATTATTGTAGTATTCATCACCAAAGTAGTCCCTATAGTTGTTGTCATATTCCCCTTCTGTTGCTTCTTGATGTCTGCTTGCTTGAGTAAACCATTCCTCACAGTCGGACATATTGTGTCCTGGTTTCCACCTGCAATACCATCTGCAATAATATTTGGCACAATTTTTCTATCAATGACCTTCCTTGTAACATTCGTAACAAATGTCCAGGTGATAACTGATGTGTATATTGGGGTGGGGACTAAAGAAAGATCTTTGTTAACTTCCAACTCAGGTATTCCTAGTAACATCCTTGGGGGAATATCATGGTGGGGTAGACTCAAGACAATGTGGGTTTTCACATGAATTGGCTGGAAATGGGAAAGGCATTTTGGCAGAGGATGATGGAGGATACTCTAGATCCAAAACATTGCCAATAGAAGCCACACAAGATTGAGTGGGATGCAATAAAGAGAAAGGTAGTACTGTTATATTTTTCTCCAGCTATTCCTTCACCTTCTTCTGAATTGGATCTAGTACTTTTGCCAGATACACTCCTCCCATCACTTTATACATTCTATATATGACCTCTTGTTGATGCAAGACTTCCTGTTGCAACTTTTGTCCTGTCCTCCACACATGTACGAATGCTCGGATTTGATTTGCAAGCATTTTGTCATCTTTTACTGCTTTTGTGATTTCTTCTTCCCACTTGTCATCTTCTACTAAGCCTCCTAATTGATGGTAATGAAGATAGGATAATTCTTGTCCTTGCGGTTTCAGACTATGGTCAGGACAATAACCTGGATTGTTGAGGAATACAGACATGTTTGAAAAAATACTTTTTGATGAGTAAGACAGTTTAGCAGGAAGAGTGATTGAGTGATCTGCTCAGTTTGAGCATTGAGCCTCTATCTTTATAGAGCCAGTTGTTGATTATTGCCTCAAGGCTTTCGCATTCCCTTTCTATTTTTGTTATTGGTGATGTGTCAGGTGTTTTGAGGAGTTCCCCTACAAGGTCTTCTATTACTATACTCCAAAGCCATTCTATTGCTTCATCCTTCTTTATCTTCTTTATTTCTATCCTGCCTGTCATCTGCTTCTTCTCAACATTCTTCTTGTTCCTTCTGAGGAGATTGGGGAAAGAGCAGATCTTTTTGACTATTCATATAAAAGAGTCCATTGAGATGGGAGGTGATGGGTTTGTTTGTATTCATCCAAAATGTCCTTTGTATTTTTGAACTCTTTCTCAAATTCCCACAATGCCTTGGCTATCAAGAACCCTTTCCACAATGTAAGATATTGAGTCCCACATTCTTATCTTCAATGGTTTAGGATTGCTTTGATTTCATACTCTTCATTTCCATTAATAATGTCTGGTAGTGGTCTTGTGAAGCTTGGTCTATGTGCTTCTGTTTCTTTGTAAGGAGACAGAAGTGTTGTATAGAACACATCATGAATTTTCTATGTCTTGGAAAGTGACAGTTGATAGGTGACTAGTCCAATGACTTCCAGAATCATAAATGGTCCCTTCCTCTTTGGTGCAATCTTTCTTGATTGGTACCACATTTTCAGATTTCTCACTTCTAGCCATACCTTCTGACCTTTTTTGAATGGCTTCCAGTTCTTCTTGATTTGCTCTGCCATCCTTTGTCTGGCTAGTTCATGTACTGCCATGGCTTCCAACCTCAATTTGTTTAATTCTTCCAGCCTTGTCTCTACATCAGGAAACTTTATGTTTTTGAATGAAGTTGGGATAGCAATTGGTGAAATTCCCATCATTAATTCAAACAGGGTCCTTTGCCTATCTGTGTGCCTTCAATCATTATGTGTGAATTCTATTGTATAAATGTGCTTAGACCACATTTTGGGGTGGTCTGTACAATAGATTGATAGATATATCTCAATCTCTTGGTTGACATGCTTTGTTGCTCCATCTGTTTGAGGATAGTATGCCATTGATATTGCTGACTTGACTCCAAGTAGTTTCCAGAGTTCTTGAAACATTTTTGCTATGAACCTAGGGTCTCTATCTGATATGACCTTGTCTGGTAATCCAAATCATTTGTAAAGGTTTTCCAACAAGAGTTATGCTACTCCTTCTGCATCAATTGTTTTTATGCAAGAAAGAAGAATTACCCCCTTTGTAAGCCCATGGTTGACTACAACCAGGATTGAATCAAACCTGTTCAATATTGGTAGATTGGTAATGAGATCTATTGAGCATTGTACAAATGGTCTTCCTGATTCTGATCCTTTTATCGGAGTATATGATGGTTTACTTGGGTTTCAATTGATTTTGAATTGTTGGCATACTGCACATCCTTTACAGTACTTCTTTATGAAGGACTGTAGTCCTGGCCACCAATAGAATTGCTTGACTTTGTTGAAGGTTTCTATTTCTCCTAGATGTCCTGACATTGCCATATTATAATATCTTTGGACTATCTGTTTTTGTAGTTCTATTGATTTTGGAATGTAATTTTGTCCTTGATAGAACAATATTGGTTTTCCTTCAAAATCTTATATCTCCCAGTCTTGGAGATCATCTTTTGCCTTGTTTGGCCCATTTTCCAGCAATAGTTTGATTGCATTTGCTGTGTCAACATCAAGTTCTTTTGAGTTTGTGATGCTTTCTTGTAATTCTGTATCAATTAGATTGACAAATAGTTTCTCTGGCAGCATGACAATGTCTTCATTGTTATGGTCTTCTTTTGGACAAAGGTCCAGTCTTCTAGACAGTGTGTCAGATTGGATCATTTTAGATCCCAGTGTATGAATGAGTTTTAGATCATATTCTGATAAGAACAATGACCATGTCGCTTGTCTTCAATTCATCTTCCTCGCATCCTTGTAGTATGTTAGATTCTTGTGATCAGATAATATGCTTGTTGTGTGTGGTGACCCTTGAATATAATGCTTTTATTTGGTTAAGGCTCAGTGGTGTGTCCAGCCAACCCTCAGAGAGCGCATGGTACTCCTGGTAAGTTCAGCTGTGGGGTGCAAGGTGGGAAAGCAGTTTCCTGTCAGTACACAGTGAGCAGAATGTCGAAGTGCTATGGTGCACATGAGAATGGAGTGAGAGCATGATCACAAACGGAGTGTAACTAGAGAACTCAGAATAAACTGAACAGAACAGAACCTCCACATATCAGAGTGAATGGAAATATGAACAGAATAAAACACAAATGTAGGGACTTGGCAATCTAATCTAAGGTCAGGGGTCAAGACACTAGTCAGAAGGAGAACTCTGAACTCTAAAGAATGTGGGGGGAAGCTTGTGCTCTCTGCTCTCTTCTTTGTTGTCTACTTGTTAAGAACCACAACATGTCACAGGACTAAATGATCATGTGAGAGGTGTTACGGATTAGAGACATCAGCCTCAGCTTATGTGCTGTGCCCCTGGC